>CAUYSK010059452.1:0-46512 GCA_963575035.1 Avahi laniger | reverse complement strand
TCTTTTACTAGATAATTGGCTAGGTAACATCAAAGTATCATATTCATGCTGTATCCACATTACTTATCACAGTATTTAGGATTTCCCAGTTTTTTCAATTTCAAATCTGTAGAATTGAGAGATCAATACTGATCCCTCAGGCCCTTTAATTATTGTCACAATTATACTTACAAGGAATTATAGATCACTGCAGCATACAAAACAGGATCCAAACTCGACTGTCTGAAGAACAAATTATACTCACTATGGAAACAAAATTCCACGTTGGTCTGCCTGGGAGAGGCGGCTTGAGCGCGGTCCAGCTGCAGCCACAGGGCGAGGGTCTCTGGCGGGTCCCGCGCTGGGCCTTGGCGTGCGGCATGCCCTCCGCACTGCCCCCGTTGGTGGCCACAGTGATGTCACCAGGCCCGAGGTCAGCAGCCTCAGCTTGCCCCGCTCGGTCACCTTGGTCACCGTGATGGGCATGTGGAAATCGCTGCCCCCGTGATGCGGAAGCCCCAGGGCGCCGGCCCGACCACGTCCACCGTGGGCTATTTCACAGCCAGAAATTCATTAATAAGTATTTCTATTGAATTTTCCACAGAAAAATTACCAAATCTAAAATTACTTGATTAGACAAAAGTGGCAATAACACTTTTAAAATTCAAATAACCTACACCATCAAGTCCTAAGAAAGAGGAGATGAAATTATGTTATCATAAAAAACATTTTTGTTCTTATTAATTTTTCTACAATATCTTTTATCTGTAATTGAAAAATCTGTGGTCATCATATGTAACTTCATATGTAACTTTCTCTTTTTTTGCCTTATGGAAACAAGAATAATTACAGTATACCCTCCTTATCCAAGGGGGATGCATTTTAAGACTCCCAGCAGATGCCTAAAACCACAGAGTGGCTTCAGGCACCCATTATATATGTATGTGCATATATATACATACATACATACACACACACACATACACACACTACATATATATATATATACACACACACACACACACTATATTTTTTCTATGCATACATGCCTATGATAAAATTTAATTTATAAATTAGGCACAGTATGAGATTAGCAACATTAATAATAAAATAGCACAATCATAACAACATGCCAGCATCACTAGTCTTTCACTTTGGTCTACCATAAAGTAGAAAGAGGGTTACTTGAACACAAGCACTCACTGTGATACTGCCGCATTCAATCTGATAGTTGAGATGGCCACTGAGTGACTAAGGGGCAGGTAGCACCATAGCATCGATGTGCTGGACAAAGGAATGATTTGAGTTCTAAGTGGGAGAGAGTGGGACGGTACAAGATTTTATCATGCTGCTCATCATGACATGCGATTTAAAACTTATGATTGTTTATTTCTGGAAATTTTTATTTACCATTTTTGTCCACAGTTGACCATGGGTAATTGAAAGTATGAAAAGGAAAACCACAGAAAAGGGAGACACTAAGGTGCCTATGATTTCAAGGACAGCATTGATAATTTATTTCAATTTGTCCCTTTTTATATCTATCCAAATCTTATCCTAAAATTGTCATCATATTATTTTGAGAATCACATTTGTTCTATTAAATCACAACTATTATTGTGATTTATCATTAATGAATTCTTATTATTATCGTTATAATTCTCATAGTCTTGTGGTAATAAGGCAAAAATACTGATTCAATAGTAATTTCAACTAATATATTCAGCCTAAATATTTATTCAAATTTATTTTCAAAATGAATACTTTATTTTCATTTACTAACATTTGCATATATAGAGCCTAAATTATATATCAAAACTTTTGTTATTAATAATTATACCTACACTTTGAAGAATGATTCATGTGGATGTACAAAAGCACATTAAAGATAGCAGTGTAATATTTAATTTTTTTGATATAATAAGAGCTATCAATTTCATTCCATTATATATGTTATTTATTATATCCATTTATTTATAGGGCAGCAAAAATAAGTCATTGCTTGGTTGTACTGCAAATTCTAAGCTGGGTATTTTTTTCATTACACTAAATTCTAACATATAATAAATATAATTAATATAATAAATCTTATAATCAATTAGTATATGTCTTTGTACTTGGTTTTTCTTTTTCAAGACTCTTAGTTATCCAATGATTTTTCTTTTCTTAAGTCTGATATTATTTTATTTTATTATTTTCAATTTTTTATTTCAGAATATTATGGGGGTACAGTAGTTTAGGTTACATATATTGTCATTGCACCACCCAAGTCAGAGTTACAAGTGTGCGCATCCGTCAGAGAGTGAGCACCACACCCACTAGGTGTGAACATACCCATCCCCTCCTCACCCCTCCCACTTGCCTGACGCCCGATGAGTGTTACTTTTATATGTAAACGTAAGTGTTGATCAATTAATGCCAATTTACTGGTGAGTACATTGTGGTGCTTGTTTTTCCATTCTTGTGATACTTCACTTAGGAGAGGGGGCTCTAGCTCCATCTACTCCCAGGAAGAACCAATGTTCTTTCAGTATAACATAAAGTTCAAATTCAGCTTGCCAATTTCTGCAAAAAGACTGCGGAAATTTTAAGGTAAATATTTTGGGAAAATGACATATTAACAATTTTGAGTTTTCCTACTTGTGAAGATTGGCTCATCTCTTCATTTATTTGTCTTCTTTTTTATTATTATTAAAAGTTTTTGGTATATAGGGTTTATGTAATATTTCATAAATTAATCTCAAGTGTTTAATTTTCTAATGTTATTTAAATTAAATTGCTGTTTAATTTCTATTCTGAAACAAGAATTGCTGCTGTTATATAATATAAAATTGGTTATATGCTGGCATCATGTGCAAAGGCTTTAATGAAATAATTTCTTTCTCTATGTAGGTTTCTTCTTGTTGTTTTTACTTAGAATTTTCTACAAATACAATCACGTCAACTTCAGGGACAGTTTTACTTGTATCTTCTATCAAAGTATTTATTTCTTCATTATTTAAGACCTCCAGTCTGAAGAGTTAAGAATAGAAATCCTACTTTGTTTTCAATTTTTTTCATAGTTGCTGATTATCTCATTGAGGGAGTTCCTTTCTATTCCAAGTGTTTTATTTTAATTTTTAAATTTAAATAGTGTTAATTTTTGTTAAAGCCCCTTTTTCAAGTATTGAAATAAGGTTATTTTTTCTTTTATTTTGTTAATGTAGTGATTTATATTTATTGACTTTTGAGTATGAGACCACCTTTCATTTCTTTTGAAAAGTTATTTTACTGAGGCATATTTTATTTCCTTTTTTATCTTTATTATGTTTTACCTCCAAACAATTTGGGTGTTTTGTTTTGTTTCAAATAAATTTTATTATATTTATTTAAGGTATACAACACATTATGGGATATATACAGATAGGAAATTGGTTGCTATAGTGAAGCAAATTAGCATATTCATCATTTCACATAGTTACTCTTTTTATTTTGTTTTTGTGGCAAAAGTGGCTAAAGTCTACTCATGTAGCATGAATCTGAAGTACTTTACAATTTCTCTCATGTTGTATATTAGATGCCTAGACTTGTTCATGCTACATAGCTGCCAGTTTGACCTATATCTCCTCATTTTCTCCCCACCCCCACTCCTGGTAATCACTAAACAACTGTTTTCTTCTCTACCTTTGTATGTACTTTTTAGATTCCACATATAAGTAAACTCATAAAATATTTTTTTTTCTTTCTGACGCTGGCTTATTTCACTTGGCATAACGTCCCACACAGCAGTCCCCAACATTTTCGACACCAGGGACCGGTTTCACAGAAGACAATTTTTCCATGGACCAGAGATGCGGGGGACGATTTCAGGATGATTCAAGGATATTACATTTATTGTGCACTTTATTTCTATTATTATTACATTGTAATATATGATGAAATAATTATACAACTCACCATAATGCAGAATCACTGGGAGCCCTGAGCTAGTTTTTCTGCAGCTAGACGGTCCCACCTGGGGGTGATGGGAGACGGTGACACCCAAAATGTGTTGCTTATGTCCAGTCTACTCCGTAATCTCGTTTTGGTTACTGTCACTGTGGAAAACCCTGTTTTACAAATGTTGGAAATGGAAGCAGGCTTTTCAGTGCTTTTGTGGCAAACTCAGGATATTCTGCCTTGACTTTAATCCAAAACGTGAGGAGATTTGAAGTCGTCTCAAACATACTTTTAAGGCCACCGTTATTTGCGATCTCAAGCAGTAGATCCTCTTCTAGCATGGACGAAGTCAGTTTACCTGGCTAATTCATAAATGGATGACGGATTCATTCCTTCCTAGTTTGGGGGTCTGTTGTGATTGGGAAATAATGCTCAAACTGTTTTGAAAGCTGAGACAGGTCATCATGCACCACCTGGGAGAAAGAAGGCCCCGGCTCAGTCTCTTTCAAAATCTCTGCTAATGTTTGAAACATGTCAAAAATCCCACTTGTCACCCCCATTAATTCCAGTTTGGCTTTGAATGCAGATACTTTATCTACTTGAACACAGTTGTTATTCTCCCCCGAAGTGACAGATTGAGTTCACTGAGCAGGTTGAATATGTCACACAAGTAAGCAAGTTTTGTGACCCATTCTGTGTCACTGAAATGCACTGCCAGTGGTGACTCCTTTTCTAAAAGAAATTTCTGGAGCAGCTTTCATATCTCAAAAACTGTGGTCAGTGATCTACCTTTAGAAAGCCAACTCACTTCTGTGTATATGAGAAGACTTGTGTGCTCTGCGTCCATCTCCTCACAGAGCTGCGGGAACAGATGTGAGTTAAGGGCATGTACTTTAATATGGTCGATAGTTGTAATCACATCCTGCAAAATGCTGTTTAGTTCAGGTGACATTTTGGGCTAGCCAGCATTTCTCTATGGATAACACAGTGTGTAGACTCACATTTGGAAGCGACCTCCTTTACCTGAGTAGTGAAACCAGAAAGCCGTCCTGTCATGGCAGCCGCTCCATCCATGCATATACCAACACAAAATGACCAATTCAGCTTCCCGTAATCGTTCGAAGACTTGAATGGTTCTGCATCTGTGGTGTTGGTTGAAACAAAAGTGCACATAACATATACTCTTGCAAATCCTCCTGAAAAATATATCGCACAAAACGAGCATTGCTGCCTTGCTGTCGACATTGGTAGCCTCGTTAACCTGGATTGCATACCACAGTGACTCATTAATCCTGTCTAAGAATTTTGCCTCAACATCCTCTGCTATTTTATCAATTCAACTTGTGGTACTAGCCAAAAGAGGAACATGTGCCACATTTTGAACTATAGCCTCTCCTAAAAGTTAACAGCACAGGTGTTTAGCAGAAGGCAGGATCAGCTCTTCACTAATGCTAACGGGCTTCTTAGCTTTCGCAATGTGGTTAACCACTGAGAATGATGCTCTCAGTGCAGACACATTTGATGAAGTGGTGGCCTTCAATAAATGCTTCTGTTCTTTGTGTTCACTTTTTTTCCTTTTGAAAATCTCCAAAGTCTTGTCTTTGAATGTGGGGTGCTTGGTCTCATGTGGCAAAACAGTTTTGAAGGTTTTATAGCTTTGTTGGATAGCCGGTAACCACATATTATACAAAGTAGGCTCGGAGAATGTCAATTGCCTTTCGTAATGAACCTGTAATTTAAATAGGCCTCTTAGTATTTTCTTTTAAATGTAGCTTTCATTTTGTTGGCTGTCTTAGAGTCTTCTGTGTTGTCCCATCATTGGGTCTTTCCCCCTTGTCAAAGAAGCTCTCAGTGATGTTTGTGTTTTATTCATTTTTGCTAGGATTAGCTTGCAGGTTTATGAAAACTGACTTGAGACAAGTATGCAGTGCGGGAAAGAAGTATGGAGAGAAATGGTAAATAAAATAATGGGCGGGCCATGCAGGGACGAAAATAAGTGTTGGATTCTGACTTAAAGCTTGCCACCAGATGCAGCTATACAGTGAAGTACATCAACTCATTTGCCACTAAAAGGCTGCCACCACATGCTGTTTAATTGTCGCTTGTCACTCACTTAGAGGGTTTTGATCTGAGTCTGCAAGCAATTGATTTATTGTGGTCTCTGTGCAGTCATACCTCTCTGCTAATGATAATCTGTATTTGAAGCTGCTCCCCAGTGCTAGTATCACCACCTCAGCTCCACCTCAGATAATCAGGCATTAGATTCTCATAAGGAGTACACAACCTAGACCCCTTCATATGCAGTTTACAGTAGGGTTTGAGCTCCTATGAGAATCTAATGTCACTGCTGATCTGACAGGAAGTGGAGCTCAAGTGGTGATGCCAGCAATGCTTGTTCACCTGCTGTTCACTTTCTGCTATGTGGCCCAGTTCCTAACAGGACATGGACCAGTATCAGTCTGCGGCCTAGGGTAAGGGATCCACAGTCCTACAGACTCATTCATGTTGTGGCTAATAGCAAGATCTCACTTCACTTTCATTGCTTCTATTCAACTTACTAGCAAGAGCGATCAGACAAAAGAAAAAGAAATAAAACACATGCAAATCAGTAAGTAAAATTATTTCTATTTTCAGATAATTTGATCCTATATGTAAAATATCCCACAGATTACACATACACACACACAAACACACACATACACAAACCTGTTAGAATAAATGAGTATAGTTAAATTGCAAGATACAAAATCAACATAGAAAAATCAGTAGCATTTTTATACACAAATAACAACCTAACCAAAAAATAATTCAAGAAAACAATACCATTTACAATAGCATGAAAAATAAAATTTAATGAGGTGAAAGATACGTATACTGAACATTATAAATCATTGATGAAAGAAATTGAAGAAGATGCAAATAAGTTGAAAGATAGCTCATGCTCATAGTCAAAAAAACTAAAATTGTTAAAATGCTCACACTACTCAGAGAAATATAAAAATACAATGCTTTCTATTAAAATTCTTCACAGAAGTAGTAAAAAAAGATTCTAAAATATTTATGGAACCATAAAAGATCGCATATAGCCAAAACAATTCTGAAGAAAACAAAAGTTAGAGAGATTTGTACTACCTGATTTAAAATTCTATTACAAAACTATTGTAATCAAACCAGCATGCTGCTGACATAAAAACAGACAGACAGAGCAGTGGAGCAAAATAAAGTTCTCAGAAATAAATCCAAACATATATGATCAACTAATTTTTGGTAAGGGCACCAAGAGGACACATGGAGGAAGGTTGGTAAATGATGCTACAAAAACTGGATTTCCACATTCAAAACAATGAAATTGGACCTCATCTTATCCACTCACAAAACCCAACTCAAAATGAATAAAAGACCTAAATGTTAGACCAGAAACCATAAAACTCCTAGAAGAAAACTTAAGGGAAAAGATCCTGGACATTGGCCTTCGCAATGACTTCTTTAGATATCACAGCACAAGCTCAGACTACAAAACCAAAAATAAATAAATATGACTATGACTATATCAAACTAAAAACTTTCTGCACAGCAAAAAATTCAACAAAATGAAAAGGCAGCCAACTGTTGGTAAACAACATTTGCAAGCCATATATCTGATAAGGGTTTAACATTTGGAATTTATAAAGAACTTATACAACTCAATAGGAGAAAAGCAATTAGCCTGATTAAAATAGGTAAAGATATGAATAGACATTTCTCCAAAGAAGACATAAAAATGACCAATAAGTATATGAAAATGTGTTCAACGTCATTAATCATCAGGGAAATACAAACCCAAACCACTGTGAGATGGCACCTAACACTTGTTAAAATGGATTTTATAAAAATTTCAAAAAATAACAAATATTGGCGAGAGTGTAGATAGAAGGAAATTCTTGCACACTATGGCAAAAATGAAGACTGGTGCATGCATTATGGAAAACAATATGAAAGTTTCTAAAGAAATTAAAAATAGAACTGTCATATGACCCAGTGATCTCTCATTTGAGCACATACACAAAGGAACTGAAATTAGCACTTTGTAAAGATACGTGCTGTCCCCACTCCCATGTTCACTGCAGCATTATTCATCATAGTGGATATGGAAACAACCTAAGTGTCTGCTCACAGATGAATAGATAAAGAAATGGTGGTGCATATGCATACTATGTGTGTGTGTAGAGAAATGTTATTCAGCCCTAAATAATTTGGGTTTTATTGCTCTTTGTATACTAGGTTTGTGTGTGTGTGCGTGTGCGTGTGTGTGTGTGTGTGTGTGTGTGTCATTTCCCCCCTAAGTTTTCTCCATCACTCCTGATCTCTCCACTTAAAGATGAGGGAAGAAAGTACTGAGAGGTTTAGTAACTTTCCCCAGCTAAGCAGTTAAGCAATTTTAGGAAGCTGGAATTTGATTTGTGAAGCCATTTTTCTTTCACAAAATCGTGAATGTACCATGAAAGGAGCCTAAAGAATTCTCCAGTGAAGTTAAAACTGCACCCCAAAGCTTAGCACCTGGGGGATTCCTGGGCTCCACCCTCAGAACCTTTTATTGCATCCACTCTTGGATGAGTCACTTGAAGCCAATTTAATCCCTGTCTGTCTAAACGATGGAGCAGCGAGGCTCTGACATCTTTTTTGGGTGTTATTTTCCATAGTGTTATAGTCATCAGTATCCTCTTCCTTCTAAGGTTTGTCAGTTTCTTTTCTTTCTTTTTTTTTTTAAAGATTGTAAGGGGTTTATTTTATTTTTTTATTTCAATGTATTAAGGGGTACAAATGTTTTTGGTTACATGGTTTGCTTTTGTAATATTTGAGTCACAGCTATGCGTGCCCATCACCCAAATAGTGTCCGTTGTGCTCATCAGGTAGGTTTTGGTCCCTCTCATTCCACTCCTTTGCTTGATCCACAAAGTTTTACATTCCTCCAAGAATGGAAAAACAAATATCACATGTATCTCCTATTGAACTGCACTAGCTTTTTAAGGAAAAACTTAGAAAATTTATTTAAGAACTTTCTTAATTCTGATATAAATATTTCAAATTATAAACTTGTGCCTCTAGCACACCTTTAATTCTATCTCACAATTCGTGATATATTTTGTTCGCATTACCATTCACTTTTAAATATGTAAAATATTATACATTTTTTATTACCTGTGTGATATGTGGTATTTAATTTTAATGTAGCACTATTTTCATTTAATTTTTCTTTCAACAATTTATTATACAAATTATAAACCTGATAAATGTATTATACATTTACACACTTATTTGCCGTTTACGTTGCTCTTTATTCCTTTGTGTAGATCTGTGTTTCTATATGATATAATTTGCCTTTGGTTTACAAAACTTTCTTTAACTTCTAATTTATTTGTCATTTTTTGGTGCAAGCTTGTAAGTGAAAAATTCTCCAATCTTTCATTTGCCATAAATATCTTTGTTTCACTTTCATTTATCAAGAACGTTTTCCTCAACATATATATTTATAGCCTGCTATTTTTTTTTTTACCACCATAAAGATGTTATCTCATTGTCATTTCGCCTCCTGTGTCATTTCTATTTAAAAATCAGTAGAATTTTTGGTTGTTTCTTATATGTAAATTATCTTTTCTTTTCAAAGAAAAGCCTAATTGTCTTTAAATTTCCTGTTTATGTTGATTGTCCATAATTTAGCTATTATAGGCCTAGGTTTTGTTGTTGTTTGTTTGTCCTACTTGAGTTTGTTGAGTTTCTTTTATAAGCCAGTATTATTTCATCAAATTTGGAAAACGTCTGTATTATTTCTTCTGCCCCAATTTTTCACTCTTTTTTTAATGAGACACTTACTACACGTATGCTAGACTGTTTCATATCATTGCACAAATTGTTGATGCTATCTCAACTTGCAGTTTGTGTGGGTGCATACATGTGTAACATAGTTTAAAATGGTGCCTCGACTCACAGTTTTGAGACCCTGGCTAATGGTCACTTTCTTTCCTGATCAGCCAGTTAAGTCCCCATCCCCAACCACCTCCTTTGTCTGGCTGCTATAGGCATCTACTGTACACCTGTCCTAATTGCCCCTGGGTCAGATACCAAAGAATCAGGGACAACGCCTATACTCTAGAGCTGTTGAAATTACTCAAATTAGCCAGTACAAAGTCTGCCTCCCCTATGTATTCTGTTCCTTCCTGTGATAACTCCAATAAAGGCTTTGGGACACATTCCCCTCTCTCCCACTGCCTCGTGATAGACCTGGTGCATCCTGGGAACAGCCCTTCAGAATGTGCTGTGTTCTCCCTAAGCAAGTGTGAGTAACAAAATTAAGTGTCTTTCTGGTTTATTTTTCTTGATTTATGTCTGTCTTCACTAAACCTCTCCCAAGGTAATATGGTTAAAATAGTGTGAGTGTATAACCTAATTATCTTACAACCATTTATTATAAAAATTAAAATTTAATTTCAAAATTCAAAGAACACTGAATTAAGAACTTACCAATATTTAATTTAATTGAAAAATATTACATGAGAATGATAAAACACGTTAAAGAAATTACAATTTATATTACCTTTTATATGGATTCAGTAAAAATGAGTTCAGTTATGACTATTTTAAACTTTGATATATCGACCTAAATTTTCCAGTTATTATTTAACAGCCAGGACTTGTACTTACCTTGTTCTATTGAATGTGTCAACTTGAGTTATCTAACTTTCATTAGTAAAGTAAGTCCTTACTTCTATTGCTTTGAAATTTGTTGCAAGAAGTTCCATGTGGGTATTGATTTTTCTTCATGCAAGTTCTAATTGCTTATTTCCTGCATCAGTTGATATAATTGTTCATTAATGATTTCTTGCTCCATCTTTGTATTACTGGTCTGTGAGTGTTTCTCAGACAAGCTCAAAATAACATGCTTTAAAATAAAAACCTGAAACTCATGCTGTCTTTCTCTCTTTTTTTTTTTTAAAGATGTAAACAAACAGCAAAAAGGGCAAATTATGTCTACCTCTTTGTGCAAAAAACAATCTCTCTTTCTCTCTCTCTCACCCTTCTTCTTTCTCTCATTTTAAGCCTAACTATACTCATCCTCCCCTCTATTTAGTAGAAGCTACTGGATCCATATAGTGGGAATATTTTTATGATATATCCTCACTTCTCTTCTTCTAGAAGTCATAGAAAAATTTTAGGATCAGAATTTACTAGGTATATAGAGAAAAATCAAGATATGTAGAATTACCTTCTGCATTCATTATGAAACCTAACTTCTGAGATTATTATCTCATACAAACTAAAATAATGATTTGACTTTCAAAGCACTGCAGTGACTTAAAATTCTGATCACTAATGTTCTCTTTCTTCAAGCATCATCTATTTTATTCAATTAGGGAAAGGAAATGATGAGTTGAAGAAACACTCTAGCTAAAATATTATAGTATCAGGAATAAAATAGTATCAGGAAGGCCTGGTTATACCCCAGTATAAGATGCATTATCTTCCATACGTAGATTTTGTTAATCTTCTCTTTTGTCAATAAACCTTAATTTCTTTTGGACTAGGAACACATTTTTTTTTTTTTGAGACAGAGTCTCACTGCGTTGCCCGGGGTTGAAGTGCCGTGGCGTCAGCCTAGCTCACAGCAGCCTCAAACTCTTGGGCTCAAGGGATCCTTCTGCCTCAGCCTCCCGAGTAGCTGGGACTACAGGCATGCGCCACCATGCCTGACTAATTTTTTATATATATTTTTAGCTGTCCAATTAATTTCTTTCTAATTTTAGTAGAGACGGGATCTCGTTCTTGCTCAGGCTGGTTTCGAACTCCTGAGCTCAAACGATCCGCCCGCCTCGGCCTCCCAGAGAGCTAGGATTACAGGCGTGAGCCACCGTGCCCGGCCTAAGAATACATTTGTTAAGGACTGAAGTATGACTGTGTATGATCTTCTCCCCGATCTTTAATTTGTTATGTTATTACTGTAAGCTCAATTTTATCTTATTTTTTGAAATTTTTAATTTTTAATTATTGTGAGTACATAATAGCTGTTTATCTTTATAGGGTACATGTTTTGTTTTTGACTAATTCACGCTGTATGCCCGTACCAGAACTTTAATTTGGCTATTGGCTCTGTTTCCACCCGGAAATCTCAAAAAATGACAATGATGTTACATATGCTTTCAAAAGAACCAGTTTTTGAAAAGATCTCATTAGATCAGTGTTCCTAGATATGGATGCTAGCATATAAAATCATAATATTTTTGTGGACCTTTTATTTAAACTGTAACATGTACTTCAGAAGCAAACTCTTCAGCTGGTTTACCCCTAAGTTTCTCATTTGTGTTCCCAGCGAGTCTTCTAAACTACACTTTCTAGAAAATCATTATAAATGCAAGGATTAAGCCTAGGTTTATCATAGAATTTGTTTTTCAAATTGAGAAGTTTTTTGATGTTAAAGAGAGCATTGCTGAATTAAATATCGTGCCAGGACAACAGATTTAACTTGGACTACACAGGCAAACATGACGGTCTAACAATCTCCCTAGTTACAAGACATTTCCTTTCTTGTCTATGTTATTTAAGCTTAACACCAACATTTTCTGACATTTAAATTTGTTTATTAATATAAAAATAATTTTCAGATGTATTGTTCTCAAAAATTTCAAACTTCCTCTAGGAGTAGAGGAAGACTGGAAAATTTAGTGTTTTTTCTGAATGGCCTAGTGCCCAGCTAAACATTTTGTTGGTGTAGAACAAAAGAAAAATGATTATTGGCAGAGCAATTAACAATTACCTTCAAACTAATGTTCCATTAAACTGTGTTCCAGCTAGAAATAAAAAGTTTTAGAGTTTTGCATTTTTTCTCTTTTCCCAACATTATAAATTGTCACGTCAACTTCCTATTTCATGTCATTATTGACATATTTGATGCGATTTATTAGAAAATGTAATGACAATGCAGGAAGGAGGGTTGATTCATAATGTATTTATTTGGTTAGCACTTGCTTCTTTTATTGTAAAACACAAATTTATTACAGATTACAAACATGCATTGGAGTATACATTCTTTCATAAATATAATTCTAAAATATCACAATATTGTTTTGAATGAACTAAATAGAAACAAAACTAGCTATGTGTTTTGTTTGTAATAAAAAACATTGCTCTTCTAAAAGTGCATTATTCTGTATATACTGCTCCTTCTTATATGTAGACCACACATTTACATGTTAGATTAACTATTTTATTAACAAAATCATTCATATTGTCAAAATGTTGAGATATTTACATTTAGGTATATGGAATGATAAGAGAGATGATGATAAAACTATCAAATGTCTTCACTGAATTTCATACAAGGAAAGAACAGAATGTCCCGGCCTCACCTGCTGTGGTCACAGACAACCTGTGTTAATAACAAGAAGTATTAACAAAGTAATTCTGCTACTTGATTTTTAGTCAATGAGCTGTTTTTTTTTCAGTTTTTCTCAAAACAAACTAAATTTTTAATAAAAATAATTTGGTTTAATTGAGATTAGTTGTTAAACGAATGGAGATATAAGTAAAGAAAGAGAGAAAGTCCATTATGGTCTCTTTCTGTATTATAAATACCCATTGTTAGTTCCAAGAAAAAACAAGGAAAGAATAATTATTAAATATGGGACAGCTTTGACATTTGTGCTTTCCTAGAAAGATACATCTATTATGACCAAAAGCCTGAAATAACCCAAATATTTTTCAAGCTTCATTAAAGTTTAAAAAGTGTTACATTATACTTTTGATTGTAATTTAATAATTACTGACTTACCTTCTGGAAAAAACAACCATAAAGACTTGGATTTGGTGAATTTTAAGAATATTACATAATGTAATTGCCAACTAAAAACACTTGTCAAGACATCATCAAAGAAATATGATATTATATTTTTACATATTGCATATGCTTTCCAAAATATCTGATGTTTAAATATAACCAAAAACATATTTGCTATTATGTTTTTACACTTTCTTTCACATAAATGTGTAATATTGAATTCACAATTGAAAGGAATGCCAAATCAACATACTGAATATTGCAAAACTTAATCATTGCAATGATTAAATTCTAAAATTAAAATCGACAAAAGAAAACGTTGCCAAAAATACATAAATGAAGATACAATATTTGTATGAGAGAATATTAGGAAATGTCAACTTTCATAAAGTCTGAGTTTGGTTTGTGAATGTCAATGTATTTGTTTAAAGATACTGTGTTTAAAAATAGCTAGCGTATTTGCTAGTACAGTTATTTTCACATTGCAAACTTATAATTATGCACTTACAATTTTTATATTCAAAGAGTATATAACACAGGTGGAGGCCGAAGGTTTTGATCTAGGCACACAAATAGTTTTAACTTCAGTGTGATCACAATTTTAAGGTTAAATAGATGCAAATATAACAAATAATTTCAGTAAAAACAAAATCGTATATGCCTATTTGAGTTTCAAATATGATTTAAACTCACCATATATTATTGTTATACACATACACACACACACAATATATATAATTTCTGGCTCTTCTATTAAAACATCTAGAAACAAGAATTAATAGAGTAGAACGGTAGACTCACCAGCTCATATTATGGTCCCTAAATCTATTTTGCCAATAAAAGTATTTTTTTAATGTAATGACTAATTCCAAAACTGGGTCAGAGAAAGTACAAAATGAGACTGGATCATATTATCACAGCCAAGTAAAAGAAAGCTTTAAAACACAGCTATGATCTTGGGGGAAAACCGATTTAAAGTTAGAGGTAGTAGTTAAAGCTAAATTAGGGATAAGGTGAGCCAATCTGTAGAAGTTTCCATTTCAAAATGGGATGTCTTGAGCTCCAATAAGAAAAATAGCTAACATGGATTATAAAACATCAAATATGTTTAAATTCATGATTTCTTAATACATCAATAATAAGTTTACAAAAAATTAAATTATTAATCCATATTGATCTCCTTTGGAGGATGCTAGAGAAGAAATCCATTATTTTGAAAAGTATTTCATACATTTTTAAAAATCAAGTATTTAACATGTTTTTTACATATAACCATACTGTGAAGAGTTATTTTAATAACAGGAAATTTCTCATTTTGAAATTATTTTAGCTAATAAATAGGAAAGGAATTATGGAATAAGAAAAGCACTATTTTCAGTAACAAATAAAATAATGGATTTTGGCAATGACCATCATTGACTGAAAACTTCACAAAACAGCTGTTTTCATATTAAAACAACAACAACAATAAGAAATATATACCATCACTTAGAAAGTGTTTTTGCTGAAAAATTGAAGCAAAATTTGATCAAATCTCTAGACCTAAGTATTTGATTATTGGACCAACAAGGAAAAGAGGAGTATACTAGACAAAATCACTGGAACACATTTAGTAAAATCAAAAACATAGATGATTCTACTTGGTACTTATCATGTTCACCAACATTTTTGGAAAAAACAAATCATATGGTTAAGCACAAATGACTACTTGGCCCATAGGAAGGACATACCTACTCTGGGAAGCATTAAATAAATATAAATGAATAATAACGATCTTCCACAGGGCTTTCCCATTTCTGATCACTGCACTGTCTTAACTGGAAATCATCTGGATTTATTCAAAAACATAGCAAGTTAAATCTACAATCTATAACATATTACGTGTATTAGTAGTTACTAAACCAAGGAATGTTGTAAAATATTCCAATTGTTTTTAAAATGAGTGATCATGAAAATTACCTTAGAAGCTGAGATGGATTCTTTGAGAACAAAGATTATTTTAAAAGCTATTAATAATAACATTATGCATAGATGGTTGAGAATGCTAACATTTCTTGAAAAGAAAAAATGAATATTTACATGTGTTATAAATAAGCAAGCTTCTCTGAGTTGAGGGCTAGCTTGAGTGTTTATATGTAAGAATACATCAAATCCCAGCAAAATTAACCAACTATGGTGACTTTTCCTCTGAGGTTTTGTTATATTTCATAAATATGAACATAAAAATATCTCATAAGTATTTAGACAACACAGAATTGGTAAAAGAAATGAAAATCTGGATCTTCAGATGTAGGTTTACTAGAAGATAGGATCAATTAGGAAGATGACTAAGGGATCCTGCCCTCAAAGTCCTCACCGTGGTGGTGTGGCAGCTGGTCCATGCTGAGTCCCAGACCCCAGATACCCACACCGTGAAAGCTGATGCTCCTCCTTTCACAGGGATCTGGCATCTAGAGTATTCCCTGGTGATAGGGTTACCAGATTGAACATATACACACACTACACATACACGCGCGCGCACACACACACACACACACACAAATTCCTAATTAAATTCAAATTTCAGATAAATTATAAATAACCTTTTTTAGTATATGTATGTCCAATTTAACTGGGCATCCTGTAAAAAAATGAAGATCCTAGGAGAATGGACTTATCTGCAACAGTGAAAGACAAGACAGTAGAACACTATGCACTGATTATCAAGAGGGGAGAACTATTATCTAAGAATCCTATATCCAGGGAAGGTAATGTTTAAATTCCAGCACAATGTAAAGACATTTTGGAAATATAAGAACTCTGAAAGAAACCTTAGAAACCATCATAAATAAATGAAAATGTAAACAGAAACAAAATCCTCAAAGTTGTGATACAAGAAATTAGTGTGGATCTCCAAGTGAGGAGGTAGATACAAGCAGAGGTTGAACTAAATTCCTGATTGCAGATTCTTTTGCCTCTTCTGGATTTTCTACAGGGGCAGTAATGGAATACACAGCAATTTATAGACACAAAACTAAGCAACAGTTCTCTTTAACATGAAATATTTTAATATTGGAAACTTTACTCAAAATACTTTGAAACTCCTGGTAATATGCAATTTTGTGATGTCTCAGATATACACTCCAACTAAAGTGTCTATTATGACATTCATTATAGGCAAATGAATTACATTTTCTCAATGGATGGTGTTTCTGTAGGGTTTTTTTTTTATTATGCTAAAGGAGAAAGCAGTTGTATGCAAGTCCATCTTTTAATGTGCATCATAACTCAAGTAATTCTAACTGCTTTGAAGATTAATGTAATATGTAATTACTTATGGAACTTATCCAAATTATGCCCCTAACCATAAGAAAGCAGATGAAGTACTTTTTAGTAGTAAGTTCCAGAAGGATGGCTATACACAAAATGAAGCCCATCAATACATTTGATGAGAAATGGAAAAAAGCTTGTCTAAAATTCTGTTGAAGACAAAAGCACAATGAACAAGTGTATTTAAACTTTGAACTATCTATACCTTAACATGGTGTTTTGAAAGAAAAACAAAAAAGCAAGTATAGGTTTTATATAACTACGGTCCTTTACTTCATCAAATGCTCCTTTAAGCGCACATTAATTTTCAGTGACACTAAATGCTATTATAATCTCAATGATATTAGGTAATATTCTATAAATTTTTATGTTTGCTTTTTATATAATTTGGTACATGACACATACTATCTTGGTTTAATATGACAGAGAAATAATAGAGACGTATGACAAAGAAATCAATAATTATATCAAAATTCTGAAGGCATTAATCTTATGTAAAAATGTGTATCGAGATAAAATATGACTAAAATAGAATTACCAAAGTGCTATACAAGGTAGGGATATATGATGAAAACTACACATTTCTGTCTTGGAAAACTACCACCAGATTCCTGTCAGAATCCCATAGTGATGGGTGAAAGAGATCAAAGAGCATCAGAAAGAAAATTCATGCTAGCAAAACTGAAACTGCAATGAACCACGGGTTCGAGGAAGATATTTCATTCAATTTATACATCCAATCTGATTTTCTCAAATGATTCCGTTTTGTCACTCTCATAAATCTCATTTCCAAGATTTCCTTTTGCTATATTTCTCAAATTAAAATGAAAAAGAAACTATTCACAGCGTTAAACACTAATCTCAAATGCGTGTATACTTTCATAAAGAGATACCTAAAAATCTTCAGAAATATATGTCTGTTACTGGTATAACATGGAAGACATGTTTTTTCTAAAACATTACCTTACAGCAGACACTGTTTTACAATCTATCTGTATCATAGCATAGAGTCGCAGGTGCTCTAAACCCATCATTTTAAATAAACTGTCCTATAAACTCTAGAAATTATAATTTAAAAAATTTTTTAGAGTAGAAAATTTCTGTTGAAAAATGATTATTGTTCATCAGTCTTAAAATTTATTTTCATTCATTGTCCTCATTTTTTATTTTATTTTTTATACTTTCTAACCTATTTGTAATTATTAACTAGAGAATTAGCTATATAACATAACTTGAATCCAGTCAAATCACTAAAAATCAAGGCTAGGATACTATGATAAATACAAAATAATAAATTTTATAAAATAGGCCACATTGTATAGTAGACATATATTTTCCAAAGAAATCTGAAATAAATTCTAGTACGGTATTTTCTTAACATGATAATTTCTTATGAATTCAATTTTCTCAATGTATTCTTAAATCAAGTTTTTGGCCTTTGTACTGCATCAAATATAATTGAAGTAATATATAAATAGTTAATCACTGACAAAAAATGAAGTGCAATATCAGGGAACTCTGAATAATTCTGTTTGATGTGGATTGGGTAATATGTTTTGTTTATCATGTTATTATGTTTTTCATTTTGTGTATAAGTGGTTTAGAAAATCAATCATTTAATAGCTGACCATTAATTAATGTTTCTAAGAAGAAAATGCAGTGACTTTGTTGAAAAGCCCCTGTGATAAATGCTTGCCTTTAGGAGTTTTAGATTTGTTTCTTTAATGCTTTATAAAATTAATTGTTTAATTATTCTGAAGATGGAAAAGAAAGGGGAAATCCTCTTGATATTTTCTCAATATTCTTTTCATATAAAACTTTAATGCATTTAATAATCATCATTTGAAAATATGTTCTTTTCCAGAAACGGTCTTTTAAAAACAGATTGAACCTGCAAAAAAGCATTTTAAAAAACATAGATTTAATTTATTTATCAATAGTTAATTGAAAGAGGAAGATTCATGAAAAAAGATGAAAGAAACATTATATCGCTTTTATTTTAAATATTAATACTTTAGGGAAATATTATATATTGATTAATGATACATGTTACTAAAGTTATTTATTAATTTATTTATTACAGTATTTTATCTCAAAATTAGCTGTGAAAACTCAAGAACTTTTCCTAATAATATTTCCAGTAGTTTCATTGAGAAATATATCAAACATTTTCAGTATAATTCTTAGCATCTTGACCAACTAGCTTCTTAGAATATTATAAAGAGTTTCCTATTTCTTATCATTAAAACTCACACATGCCATGTTAAATTTGCAAATAATTAACATGACTGTGATAACTATTTCTATAGTTTAATTAATTTTGCAGCTACAGAAAATCTGTGGAATATTAGTAATCCTGTCGGTTATTAAAAATCTTATTATTAGTAATCCATATTTCATCCAGATACAATTTTATAATTATAGCAAAAATAATATTTATGTTAATATTATTTAAGAAGAAAAGAGAACATATCATTCCGATTCCACTTTTTTAGCCAGCACATTAACTCAAATTCTTACTTCTTGTTCTTTTTTGCTACTTATCTCTTTTTTCTAGATCCTCGATTTACTAAAGTAGAAGTTTTGTTTTTCTCTGTCAAAGTTCCAAAGAATATTAATTTTCCTTCTTTGTGGAGTTTGCCAATTTATGCCATTTATTTCATTTTTATAGGCTTTCATGGAATACGTGTGACTTTCTAACAGTTTCACTAAAGTATAATATGTTTTATTACATTTATTTATGATAGACTAAGCCTATAATATACATAGCAGTTTAATTCTTTGGAATCTTATTAATAAGTTTTAATGAAACAATACAGAAGGAAAAATTTTCTGGGTTTATTATTTCCATTTCAGGTAGTATTTACGATGTTACTAGTAAGGTTGGGAAAACTGTATATTTAAATGAAGGGTAAAATTGGAAATATAAACTAGCCATGTGGTTAAAGGACCATTTTACTTGTTGCCTTTCCAGATAAATCAGAGGTTATGGCGACAAACCTCAAGAGCAAGATGAGTGCAATATAGTGCTATTTCTTCTGTTAGAGTAGTGGTCTTGGCTTGTTAATAATGGACAGAATGGTATCTTACAAGCTGACCAGTCAAGCATTGAAGAAAAATGACTCAATACATTTTGAAAATCTGTGCATTTCTCTCCAATTATTTTTTAATGTGCCTTTTGACAAATTGTCAGGAGTGAAAGTTAGCAGGCTTTACTTTTATGACCATTACATTTTGCATCCTGTCAAGTGATGAGTAGCATGGTTCTGAATAGGATGAGAGCAGTAAAGGAAAAGGTTTGCAGAGTAGAATTTATGATGACAGGACATGTATTTTTCTGACAGAAAGCAAATGTGCAAGGTGGTGTGAATCAGAATTATAATGGCTTCACAGTGCATGTGGTACTGTTGAAAATAGGATTTAAATAAGAGGAAAACACAATGATTTTTATAAAATTTATAAGCTTGAGTTCTACAAAGCCTGTTTATTATCAAAGTAATTATAATGTGCCTTATGTATGATATATAACAGATTTTTATATATACACAAACACACACATATATACATATACATATACATTAAGATATTAATATTAATTTGGAAATATAATGTGTTAGGATAGTAATTATGGTATGGTTAACAAAAGTAAAAGTTTATATTTTTAAAAAACATTTACATTTACATAATTTTTGTTGTATTGAATATTGTTGAGAAATATAAATAAAATCATTATTTAGAAATGATAGGAGTATGATCACAATCACAAGCAATACACAAAGTGTGGCTGAGGAGTATGATCACAATCACAAGGAATACACAAAGTGTGGCTGTTTTTCATATCTCATCTGTTTGGTATTGATGACACGATACTTTTTCTCTACAACTAAAGCTTTTCAATGTGCCTCTTTCTGTCTCTTTCCTTACTCATAAACTTAACTGAAGCAACAATTTTCTATTCACTATTTTACAACACAGCCTATCTTACAAAAAATAATAAATTACTTTATTGTCAAAGTGTTTCCTTTCTTAAAACATTTTAGTGATTCTTACTTGTCTAAAACATTACCAAACTCTTGGAGAACTTCTGATTATCTATAAAATATTTCAATTCCAACCACATTTTACATTCATCTTTTCTAAGTCCCTTCATCATAAATAATTATTACACAGGTAACAATATGTTTATAAAGAAATGGTTGTATAAACTATAGAAAATAAAGAAAAAAATCTACATGACAGATATTTTTATCACATCATTTTTATAAGAATGAAAAATTTAACAAAATCTAAAAGTTTGGAGAAAAATAAGAGAACTATAAATTAAGTTAAATTACATACATTAAATAATTGCTTCTTAGTTATTGCATATGATCGCGGGTAGTAACCGAAAACTATCTCTGAAAAAAATAACAGTAAAAAATAAATTTATCAAAAATATCAATTAAATCATGAAATAATACATATGAAATGTGTGTATATGTCTGTATGTATATGTGTGTCAGTGTGAGTGTATATATATTAAACAAATATATATATATGACATATATGTAAAAAATATAAGGACCCGGTGAATATAAGGGGATCAAGTTTTCAATGACTAATAAAAGCACGCTCCTTGTACTACCTTTGGGAAGAAAGTGGTCCACTCAACTCCACCTGTTTTGTTTTGTTTTTTAACTTAAATGAGATTCATAATCTATGGAGAGAGCAATTGTATGTTTCAGTTGGTTCAAATACCTGAGGCATTTGGGAGCACTGAGGCTATGACTCTGGTGAACATTTCTGTCAAAACTGTAACAAATAGAAGATTACATCACCATAGTAAATTAGGGATACTAAAGAAGAAACATAAAAAGTTTCTGGGCAGGCAAAAACAGGAATATGGGTATGAATTAAAGTATAAACAATACAGTAATACATTATTCTGTAG
Source organism: Avahi laniger (assembly GCA_963575035.1). Taxonomy (NCBI): domain Eukaryota; kingdom Metazoa; phylum Chordata; class Mammalia; order Primates; family Indriidae; genus Avahi; species Avahi laniger. Next base: position 24,571 of record CAUYSK010059452.1, on the reverse strand, counting down.
TAATTAAGACAGTCTGCTATGTGGACTGGGCCAAAACTGAAAGCTGATAAAACCAGGATTTCTGGAAAATCACTGGAAGGACATAAATTTTCGCATAGAATGACAAGGTGATTTTTAATGAGTCTAAGTATCTGACATTATGTTATTCCTTACAATTTGAAGAGTTCTCTTTAACTGGAAAAGTTGAAACTGTGGATGGCCATCGAGAACCATTTGTAATGGCTAACGATTTTTAATTCTAAATACATATTAAGCAAAACACTAAATCATTTTAGATGCTTTTAGTAGTCTTTACAGAAATTTTATAACATAGGGTTATTATTATGCCCATTTTGCAAATGAAGATCTTAAATTTAAGATAGTTAATTTTCTTTTGATTACATAGCTGGGAAATGAAGAGATTCATGTTGAAATTCTGTTCAGTCTGAATCAAATAACCTAACTATTTTGCACAAATGAGAAAATGATAAAAAGAAGTCCCGTATTCAAGGTTTTATAGCAAAGGTAAATGTAGAGTTGCAACCTTCTAGACATGCAATTTCACTAACAATTGTCTATTAAGGTAATCAATCCACAATGACTTCCACTGTCCATTAAAAGGAAAAAATCAAAACTAAAAAAATGTAATTTTCGAAAATAACTATTATCTTTGAATTCACATAAAAAGAATAATAGATAAAGAGAAGAGCATCATGGTCAAGTAGCTTAGCTGGTTTATGGTGATAAACCCATAATTATACGAAGTTGTGTATAATTGCAAAGCATGTACTACTAGTATAGCCAAGTTCACTAACTTATTAAACCCTCAGTATTTGTACTTCATGTAGAGAATTAAAGTTACTTGCTGAAGACAGAATGGTATCAAATCAATATTTTCTCTTTTTTTCTTTTTATTTTCTTTTTTTTCATGTATTTTTGACAAACAATAATTGTGTATATTTACAGGTACAATGTGATTTTTGTTACATTTATGGTTATGTATATTTACCTTAACCCGAACACTGCCCACAGACATATGATTAAAAAGTTCATAGAAATAATTTTTCTAGAATTCTATCTAATATCAAAATGTTTATATGATTTTGCCTGCTTAGAAGGGATAACAGAAGTGCTTTCAGGACTTAAGGGAAAAGATGTGTAGCAGGAAAAAAATTAGCTATTGATTTTTCAGACTAAGTTCTAAATTATTTATGTGTTATATAACTCAACTCTCATAAGAATTAGGATACGTGATTACCTTTTTCTTAGCAAAAAGAAAAAAATCAGGTTTTTTTGTTTATATATACTTTGGAAACAGTGATATTGATGATGATTTTTTAGCTGTGAAGTCACAATTTAAATTATTTGAGTATATGTAGAAGGCAAAAGCATTAAAGTAATACATAAATATATGTTTGTAGGTCTTTTAACTATAGTAGCTACTTTGCTAATATTTTCCATTTATCTCATTTTTAAGGAGATAAAGTCAAATATTCTTTAACAGTCACAAGCTATCATTTTAAATTAGTCTATCTTTATTTCCTATATTTAGATAGATTTAAATCTTTGAAGGTAGTATTCCATTCAAGGGGCCTCTTACCTGTTTTTGCCCACTCTGGAAATTGATGTCTTGACAGACCCAGTCAGGTTTAATTTAGCCAATGTAGGTCCCTACATAAAAATAATTAGAAAAGATCTTAAATTGAAAATGGCATTGTGATAAAAGCATTATTGAGAAACATTGAGCCCACATTATAGTATAAAAACTAGACATATTTTATCATAAAACTCACTTAACCATGCATGTACAGATAATAAAATAAATGTGTTTAAATATTTACTATATGCCAGATAATCTTCTCAGAGCTTTATACAGGTTTTCTCATTTGATCATTTGATACATGCAATAAAATCTCAGGAGGTTATATTGATGCTCTACTTCTGTAACCAATTTTTAGTGTCTCTTCTGTAAGTACATAGAAAATTTAGCCACTTTATAAAGAAAATATCACTAGACTTTCCTCCTATGGTCTTAATTCCATTTACTTAAAGATTTTTCTTATGTCTCAATTGTGACTTCTGTCTCAGAATCACTAATTTTTTTCAGGACCACTTGTGAACCTTGGTTATATCATTTTAACCTTTAGGTCACGAAATGAGCTTGCAGAAAGTGGTATTAAGTCTTTAAAGTCCAGAATAGGCACTCCAAAAATTTTTGTAGAATGAATGAATGGCTTTTATTTTATTATTTATTTATTTATTTATTTATTTATTATCTCTAGATGAAAGAACTAGAATCAACAGATGTGTGCTACAGGGAGAAAATGTAAACAAGAACTTTCATTACATCGGAGATGTCCCAAAGCTATTAACATGAAAAACAAATTTCATTGCAAGAAAATACAGTATTTGTTTGGTGTTTACTGGAACAATGTGATTGTAAGTAAGAGAAAAAAAGGTATTAATCCATACCCATCTAATAGAGCTTCAAATATTATTTCAAAATATTAAATAAATGTGTCTTGCTCCTACAAAATTGCTTCTTAGTGAAGTATCCATGTGATCCTTTTTTTAAGAAGCAAATTATTTCAAGTCTTCCACTTACTAATGGGGTTATATTTAGCAAGTCATATATCACTATAAAATAAATATTCAGGTTATAAAAGGAAATGAATAAAACCTACTTTTCACTGTTTTTATTACAATATTCAAATACATAATATGGGCTTCATAGTGTAAAACTACTTGGTGTTGATAAATATAATTATGTGCTCAAATATTTTAACATGTTAATTTATTAATTAAATAAAAATACATAATTTTTACATTTAAATACTTTAAATATATTATTTTATAACAATTTTTTTTATTTTTTTATTTTTTTGAGACAGAGTCTCACTGTGTTGCTTGGGCTAGAGGGCCGTGGCATCATCCTAGCTCACAGCAATCTCAAACTCCTGGGCTCAAATGATCCTCCTGCCTCAGCCTCCCAAGTACCTAGGACTACAGGCATGTGCCACCATGCCTGACTAATTTTTTCTACATATTTTTAGTTGTCCAATTAATTTCTTTCTATTTTTAGTAGAGACGGGGTCTCGCTCTTGCTCAGGCTGGTTTTGAACTCCTGAGCTCAAACAATTCGCCCGCCTCGGCCTCCCAGAGAGCTAGAATTACAGGCTTGAGCCACTGCATCTGACCTATAACAATATTTTAAGTTAGACGTCGTTATCCGAATTTTATATATAAGAAAATTGAAGCTCTTGAGCAAAATGGTGAAGCAGGGACACCGCTAGCCAGAGTATCTCAGTAAGGAGAAGTTTCTGATGAAAGAGAAAAGAACAAACAGACAACCATAGATTAGATGAAGGTCTAAAGGAAGGGTGCCAAAACCTACAAGACATGCCACAAGAAGAGGTTACAGAGCAGAATAGGAAGGAGAAAGGTATCAGTGGAGATTACCCCCGGAAGGCTTGGAGACCAGTGAGAAGGGTAGGTAGAACAGTTAATTTCTCCCTCTTTCCCATCTGGGAGTGTTGGTGGGCTCCCAAGCCATGGAGAGACCTTCTGTTCACAGGAACCCAGAGAATGCTGCCAGCAGTGAACTGCGAGCTTCTTGCAGACAGGTCACCAGTTCTTCCAGGCACGCCTCCCTCAACAGGGTGCCTCTCACCCCACAGATCCAAGCTGAGATGGTAGGCACCATATTGCTTCTTTACCTACCACGCATCTTTGTCCTCCCCAGGGGGCTTCAACTCCTCAGTTCCCGTCTTGCTCATCTGCACACAAACATTTCCCAACTCCTGCCCAGACTGTAGGAGCCACAAGGGTAAGTGATTCCTGGGTGATCTGTGCGACTCCAGAGCCTGATCATTCTGGGTGGACTGCCTCCTGCAGAGAATAGGCCAGAGATGACCAGAGAGCAGAATTTCCTATACCTAGACTCTTTTTCTCCCCTTCCCCTCTGCCACTCATGGCTGCCGAGAGAGACAATAGAGCCACCACACAGAAGTATCCACAGAGAGTGGGGCTCAGGCTTTTGGGGTCCTGTAGTGAAATGAGGGGTGTACAGACTGTGGCTCCCTGCCCTGCTTTCCTGATGGCCCCATCAGAGGAAGGAACCCTGAGGTGGAGGGACATTGGACCAGATTGGGCACCCCATAGATGACTCAGGAGCAGCATGCTTCTCCCTAACATGGTCATGGATTGATATCAAGGGCCTCCGGGACAGGCCTACAGGCCATATCTCATACCCCCAGGTCTTGATCGTGCATTGTCTAAAGGCACAGAGGGGATATTTGTTAATTAGTCTTGCGAGGTGTGAGTGTCTACAAGGGCAGATTGAGGTGAGAATGCAGTGTGGGTCCTAACTGTGGCATGCTCATGGGGCAGCCCTTCTCTCATAGGAAAGCCACGCTCCCAGCTCAGGACAGGATCCTGGCAGGGAACTTCCTGGGCCTGAATCACAGTTGTAGGGGACCTCAACTAGCTTGAGGTCCTGCCTGCCAGAAGAGGCCAGAGAGAAACCATGGAACAGGGAGGGTAGAAAGGAGCAAAGCCTTCTCCAGACTGCCTGATTGTAGGTTTCAGACAGCCCTGCCCCCATATGCAGACTTTCTGGATGAGGGGAGCCACTTCAACCCCTCCCTGGCAACATTACCCATGGGTGGATAGTAGACCTTTGACACCTGCCAAAGCAGATCCCTTACCAGCATTTGTGGAACTTCAGGGTGGGCTCACCCAACCCAGCCACGTGCAGCCTCACTCCCCCATTCACTTCTGTTGTGGTGGAGAATAAGGACTCACCTGGAGGATCTGGGGCCCTACCCACCATCTGGAGCATTAGAGTGCTTCTCCTGAGGAACTAGAGCTGGTCACAGGACCCAAAAATAACATCGCAGCTTTTTCCTTCTGGCTAGCACCACCTACTGACAGAGAGATCAATTTGCACACCCTTTTACTGTATTTCCTAACTGAGTTATACAGACTGTGGTTGATTTTCACCCACAAGCATCACCTACTGCCTCAGAGATTAAATTGGGCCTGTCATTATCTGAACAAAAGAAAATCCAAAAGTAAGAAGCAACAGCTGCTCCAAATGAGAAGGAATCAGAGAAAGAACTCCAGAAGTATGCAGAATCAGAGTGAAAGAGAACCACCGAAGTGAATGCCAGCTCTCTAACAATAGATACCAAGCAAAATCATAATATTGAAATGACAGGTGAAGAATTTCGAACATGGATTATAAGGAAGCTCAGTGAAATATAAGATAAAAAGGAAACCCAACACAAAGAAATCGCAAAAACAATGTAGGAAATGTAGGAAAAAAAATCACTAAAGGATTGAATTATTAAGGAAAAACCAAACAGAAATTCTGGAAATGAAAATTCATTCAATGAATTACAAAACACAGCAGAAAGCCTAAAGAATAGGTTAGGTCAGGCAGAAGAAAGACTCTCAGAACTTGAAGACAACGTCTCTGAATTAAACAAGTCATTCACAGAGATAGAGGAGAGAAATAAGAGGAACGAGCAAAGCCTACAAGAAATATGGGATTAGGTAAAGCAGCCAAATAGGAATATAAGCGTCCCTGAGGGTGAAGAAGAAAATACACAAGGGTTGGAAAACTTATCTGAGGGAATAATTGAGGAAAATTTCTCTGGTCTTGCTAGAAATCTAGATATCTAGGTACGGCAAGTTCAAAGAATTCTGGGAGATTCACGGCAAAGAGGCAAACGCCGTGACACATCGTCATCGGACTGGCCAAAATAAACAAAAAGGATGCATTCCTATAAACTGTAAGGTGAAAAAATCAGAGAACTTATGAAGGAATACCATCAGATTAACTACAAACTTTTCAACTGAGAACCTACAAGCCAGAAGAGTTTGGGGCCTTATTCTCAGTCTTCTCAAACAGAATAGTGGCGAGCCTAGATTTTTGTATCCTGTAAAACTAAATTTCACATATGAAGGAGAAATAAAGACTGCGTCAGACAAGCAAACACTGAGGGAATTTGTCAAGACATGACTTGCCCTGCAGGAAGTACTCAGAAATGCAGATCAGAGCAAAAGATATCAGCCAATATAAAATCTCCCAAAAGCTAAAGGTCAAAGGCCAGATACCACAATGACTCAAGAGATAAAGCAAAACAACAAAGTCCTACTCAACAGGATGAACAGAAATCCACCCCACATACCAATTCTTTCAATAAATGCGAATGGGTTGAACTCCCCACTGAAGAGACATAAGCTAGCTGAATGGATAAAGTAATAAAAGCCAAATATCTTCTGTCTCCAGGAAACACATCTAACCCACAAGGATTCATTCAGACTCAAGGTGAAGGGACATAAAACAATATTCCATGCAAACGGAAACCAAAAGAAAGATGATGTAACAGTTTTCATAGCAGATGACATAGTTTTTAAATAAAGAAAAGTAATTAAAGACAAAGATGGTCATTATATAATGATAAAGAGAACAATTCAACAAGACAACATAACAATTCTAAATAATTACACACCTAACACAGGAGCACCCGGATTCATAAAGCAAACATTACTTGATCTAAAACAATGATAAACAGCATCTCTCACAAAAATTAATTCATGATGGATAAAATATTTAAATCTAAGGCATGAAACCATAAGAATTCTAGAAGAAAATGTTGGAAAAACTCTTATAGACCTCAGCCTATGCAAAGAATTTATGAAGAAGACACCAAAAGCAATTATAGCATCAACAAAAATAAATAAATGGCACCTGAAAAATTAAAAAGCTTCTACAAGGCCAAGGAAATAAGCATTAGAGTGAATAGAAACCTATAGAATGGAATAAAATATTTGCATGCTATACATCTGATAAAGGGCTGATAGCTAGAATCTATACAGAGTAAATATCTTGATTTTTTTATAGATTCTAGCTATTAAGGTAGAGATATTGCCTGACTGGGTGATGCCTTCAGACTCAGCTTATTTCATTAAACATAGTGGAGGAAAAAATAAAAAAATAAGAAGATAGTACACACTGTGATCCAGTTACTGTTATAAAAAATGTAAGAAAAAAATAAAAATTTTTACTCATACAACCACACCAGTCTCTCCTTAATGGCACCAATTTTTTCTTGACCCACATAGAATCTCTTCTAAGTGAGGTAAGAGAGACTTAACTTTTCCTTGAAGCTAAAATTTGGATATGTGCTTCCATCTACCCAAATAGGGTGGAGAGAGGAAGTACATATGCACAAGCAAACTTAAATTTTTCTATCATATAGCACATTCATATCTTTATTTGGGAGAAAAATATACTTGGTTTAACATTTTCAAATTTCAAGACAAGAAACATCTGCAACTTTATTTTTAACTTGGGTTGATTAATATTAGATTACATATGAAAATATATTTTTTTAAATAAAGAATCAGAATATGTACTATTCAATATTATTGAATATAAACACATACATATATAAATATTTAATTTTGAAAAATCCAGTTAGAAAATAAATTTAGGTCGGTGTGAATACCTGCAGTTCTTTAAAGTGTATAAATTTATATTTTAATTCAAAGTACTCATTTTTAATATACTCAAGGATTTTTATGATACAATATTAACCACTGCTGGAGTCCAGATATTTTCTTTGATAATCTCACCTTTCCTCCAAACCAACTGGAAATTGATATTTACTTATATAATACTTTTAATACACTTTAAAGTAACATTCTTTCCTTTTGGAATAAGATATAAACTATGGTTTACCTTGTGTAAAAAGAAAAGACGGGGGGAAGACAAGGGGAACATATGTAACCTAAACATCCGTACCCCTATAATATGCTGAAATAAAAAAAAATTAAAAAAAAGAAAATACAGAGTTTATAGTGTTACCCCACATACTCCATGTTAATTTTTAACTCAGTAGAGAGGGAATGAAAGAATTTCTGGAGCCAGGACATGAGGGCAGACATTTGAGTAGGGTGCATTGTCGTGAACATGAATAAATTCTGCTTTCTCTTCAGAATGATTTTTGAAAAAGAAAATGAGCTTGTACTAGAACTACTGAAATTTGTCTAGGGTGAATATGGACCTATGCTCTAACGATTAACTTTATGAACTTCCTGAGTTTGCATTAAGACACATAATAGATATTTATTTACTAGGTAAACATTATAGCTATAGTTTTCTACAGGGCATCTTTATGGTACACATCCAATTTATGAAAACTAGACTGCTATTTGAAGTTAATAACTCAATATTTACTTGGTGTTTTAAATATTTAAAAGTTTGCCATATTTTCTATACACATATTTTGTAAAGAAAAACTATATTTTAGCTTGCAGTTAGATAAATACATATTTTAAAAGAAATTGAATGGGTACAGAATTTCATGGAATTTCTTTTCCCCAGTAGACCAGAAACAAGAAAATGTGATTCTACTTCACAAATATTGCAATGAAATGAAAAATGGATTTGGAGACTGTTATGCTACCACAACTGTTGCAGAAGCAGAGTGAATAATTTCCTGTCCCATTATGCATCTTCTGTTCCACAGGGCACAGCAGTCATCAGTTCAAAACAGGAAATAACAGAAGATTGCAGAAAGGGCTAGAAACTGTAAGAAGTCAGCTGTGCAGCCAGAATTTAATTATCCAAACTAGAATTTAACCAGGATTGTATGGTAAGGCTCTGCAGGTTGGGGGAAGCATTGCTGTGGGAATGAGTTCCTATGATGTTATTAAGAAATCCTTCAACCATTGCTCATTTTATAAAGTGTGGTTAAGATTGAAACTCACTAACAGAAAGAAAACTTTTATATCAGCCTCATAATGGTCTCCTTCGTTAAAATATCCCGTGAATACTGAGTATCGCTTTTTTCATGAATGAATAGTTTTGATAAAAAAATGCAGAAATTACATGTGTATATATATCTCCTTAATTAACACAAAGATATTGTTTTAAATGGAATTTTTGTATTCTTAATTTTTGTATTCTTATATTTCACTCTTTAATAATATGTAAATAGTTTTTATTCCTTCATAGAAAAGGGAAGGAAGAATTACATTGTCCTCCCTACCACGCAGTGTTCATGGTAATAATCCTCTAATGTCATGCCGTATTGGTGTAGAGGATGAGGCACAAATGCACTATATTGCTCTTTGTATATCTTTTAGCATTAAGAATAGAAAATTATGCCATGTTGAACAGGAACTGCATTGAATGCAAATCAATGTTGCTGCTAGGAAAGCACAAAGAGAATAGTAACATATGGCTGAATCACAGAAACTATAAACTCAATTCAAATAAAGAGAAGAAGTTCGTGTAACTTTATAAAATGCAGAACTCCACAAAAGCATTAGGATAATAGTTTTACCTCGCCAATCCAATAATTGAAACACTGAATGAAATATACCAGATATACATTACTAAACATTTCCTATGTTTGCCTTCACACATGCTACAGACGAACAAGAACCCATTATAAAGGCTCTGTACACACACACACACACACACACATTCACACACACACACACACACATTCACACACACACACACACACACACAGAAGCTCATACATACGTACGTTGTAAATTATGAGCTGAAATTCACTCAGTTGTAAATGACTATAAGGTTTATAATTTCCAGAGAAGGAAAAAACACTGAATGACTTTTTCTGTTTGGATATTTGATTGAGGTCTGTATTTTTAGGGTCACCTGACAGTTGTCAGTTTAGGTTTTGCATTCATTTTATCCATCGCCACTTCACTTTCCAGCACCCTCACCCACTGTCCCCCCCCACACAAATCAGTGACAAGTCAATACATGGGCACTGTACAAAAATAAATCTCCCTTGTGATAGGGGTATGAGTTATATTTGAACTGCCACAAATAACTTAATATCCCATTGTGCTAAAGTTACAGGACAAACTGCTATTCGCTGTTACCAGAATGTAAACGGAAGTACTTTATTGCTGATAATACTGCTAAAAATATGGTTGAACATGGGAGCAAAATTAGCTACTAGTTTCCTGCCATCCTTTTTGCCACCTCTCTCTCTCCCATTTCCACATGCCCCTAGCTCTTGGGTCAGATATTCTGTGAGGAATTTTCTGTCAGGAATGCCCAAACGCCTACTCAGTCAGGAAAGCTGTTTCACACTGAACAAGTCAAAAAGAGAAGAAAAATCTGCTCAGATCTCTACCTTATTCAATTTCTCTGCCAATGAGACTATCTACAGAAATAACTGGCATTGAAAACGTATTCAGGTCTGTACAGTTAACTGGAAACCTTTACATCCATCCTCTTTGATAACATTGTAGCACTCCAAGATGAGGGTTGTAGTCATAAACTGCTAATATTTTAGGTCTACCCAAATGAGTCACACATCAAAGGGTCACACACCATCTTCTTTCTGTGGAAGATGGAAGAACATAAAGTGACACAAGGAATTTGTCTTCAGTAGAGATCCTTTCATACCAAAAAGGAAAATGTAAGGTAAACATTACTGCTCATGTTTCTCATTGTTCTCTTCAGTTACGGGAACTAACCTTTGGGCTAAACTTTGATCAGGGCTGTGGCTACCACTGACAAACTTCCTAAATCCAAACCCCCAATATCATCAAATTCTTTACTTTCCTGCTACTGCTGGTGAGCACAGTATACTTGGACACAAAAATCCTCTAAAAGGGGAAAATTGGTATATTAAATTAAAATAATTCTAAAACTATACTATGCCCAAGGCTGAAATTTTACCCATTTTTCCCTATCATGAATTAAGATCAGTGATGAAGTATAATATATTTCATAATATGTACCTTAATTAAATTAAATTAAAATGTTGAGAAACTCCAATGATATAATACAAACAACATAAAAATTCTCTGTGAAAACTCTCATTAACACTCTAACACATGAGGTGAATTTGGAAAAGTATTATCGTAAAGAAGGTATGTGTCTGAATTTAGAGAAAGTAAGGAAAGTAAATGTTCAAATATCTGAAAAATAAACAGATACATAGACTATTTATTATAAAGAAAATCATAAAAAGAAAATAAAGGCAAACACCAGCAAGCTAGATGGAAAAATATTGATAATAGTTTAGTAGTACGGGAAAGCAAAACCAATTAGTCATGGCTGAATGAGGTCAGATACTATTTTTAAAAAATGAATGGCTATAAATTTTACCCAAAAGGAAGTCCATGAATTTTGGGGAAAAAGAAAAGACCAAGTTTTTTGCCAGCACAATTGCCTGCTAGCAAGGAGGGATACTCCATCCTTAGGGAAAAAAAAAAAACAGAGGCTATAAAATGGGTAAGATACTATAACAGCAGACAAACTTGATTAGGAGGACAAATCCACTGAGACAATTTTCATAGTTCAAATTGAAATGAGAAAGGAAAATTACAGATGCCCTCGGTGCCAGTGGTAGAATAGCCAGAACATAGTCCAAGGAATAATTGTTCATCAGGATCCTTGATTTCATTATTAATACCAGAAATTACATTAGCATGAATAAGTATATCTTAGCTCTGAATGAAAACATTGAGGCACTGGCATGGAAGCAGAGAGAGAGAAGAACACTTATACATTGTTAGTGGGACTGCAAATTGGTAAAACCTCTGTAGAAAGCGGTATGGAGTTCCCCAAAGCCATAAATGTAGATTTACCGTTTGACCCAGAATCCCACTACTGGGTACCTAACCAAAGGAAAATAAGTCATTTTATCAAAAAGACACATATACTCAAATGTTTATCACAGCACAATTCACAATTGCAGAGATGTGGAATCAACCTAAGTGCCCATCAATTTATGAGTGGATTAAGAAAATGTGATATATATAATATCATGCAGTACTACTCAACCATAAAAAGGAATCAAATGTCTTAGAGTAACTTGAATGGAACTTCAGACCATTATCCTAAGCAAAATATCTCAGGAATTGAAAAACAAACACCACATGTACTTTCTAATAATTGCGATCTAATTTATGGGCACACATGGGCACAAAGAGATGTAAAGGACACTGGAAATCAAGAATGGGAGGAAGTAAAAACTTACCTGTCGGATACAATACACACTATTCAGGTGATGGACATGCTAAAAGTCCTGACTTAAGCATCATAAAAGGTATCCATGTAACACTAGAATTTGTAGCCCCTTAATATTTTGAAATAAAACCCAATAAATTTTAAAAAAATGAAAAATAACAAATGCTGTCAAGATTATGGATAAATTTTTAAAAATTGACATAATAAAAATTAGTATATTACAGCCAATATATAAATGTACCTAGTTCCCAGAGGCTGATGTTAATGTGAGATGGGGATCACATTGAGAGCTAATTGACATTTATTAATAGCTGGTTATATTGGTCAATTGGCTCTATGATAACCTTTATATAAGCAAGATTTCAATAGATATTATGCTAAAAGGATCCCATTTATCCAGTCAATGGTCAATCAGTACTCAAAACATGTATGACAGGATGGCAGATGTATTAAATGTTTGAGAATCCAAGAAAGATTACTGATGAATAGAAGGATGTAGATGTCTGAGGCCAAGAGAACTTAGGCTCGTTTGGCTCCCAAATACAGTTGCTAGGATGTCCTCCACCAAACTGCAAACTGACATCTACCCATATAGCAGTAACAGCTGTGAACAGGAACCTCAAAGTCTTGGCAGAACAAGAATTTATATGCCCTATACACGAACCCTGTGATGTTCCAATCTGGCTAGTCTAAAAAGTAAATGCGATTTGGAGGCTCAAAATTATTTTTAAGAGCTAAATGTCTCAACTCTAATTATCCCTGTGGTGACCCTGAGGTGGTACCAAAGGTGGGGCTGTGGGCAGATTTCTTCACACACTCTGATATCACCAGTGCATGTTTTATCATTTGAACTAAAAGAGACAGGTCATTAGAGAATTGCATTCAAGGAAGCAGGGAGTCATAAAAACTGCATGAACTGAGAGTACTATGGTTTGTTGATGACCTCCTGTTAATGTCTATGTCAGAGGATAAAAATCAAAAATCAATCCAGATGTATTGTAGGGAGATTGAAAAGAAGGGGTAAGTGGGGGGAAAAGTGTAACTTCTTCAGACCATAACAAGTTTAACCTTCTCCAGTAAAAAAAGTATTATATCAAGAGAAGTACAACTGAATTTCATCATGACTTAGGTCAGCCAGGAAACTGGAAGGTTCTGATATTATGCCTAGGATTATCGTTCTCTGTATTTGTGCTAGTTCAGAATTTATCTCACCTTATTCACAGGAATCACTTGTCTGAGAAAGATTAAATGACAAGGAAACTATGACATAATCTAAACAATGCTTGGAGAGATTTCTGATCTCTTCAATGAAAAATCCTAGTGCGGTAGCCACAACTTGTCTGAGGCATATGCCTGATAAGAATTTAGCAGTGTAGACATGAGGAGTGGGTGGCATGAACGGATATGAGTTTCTTATTCTAGAGATAACCTGGTGTTCTTCGAAAAAGGACAGAGCATCTAGAACCAGCTACTGTGTAAAATGCTCTGATTACTTTCAGAAGAGCTCCTACAAGCACATAGCATTTGAAACCATACTGCTTAGTTAGTTGTTTCCTTATTAGGTACTCCAGAGATCACTTTGAAACAATCTGAGAGGTCTGAACCTGGGCAGGAAAGCTAATCACTCAAGGCATACCATGTGAAGGAGTTCTCATTCCAGCAAAAACATCTCCTTTCATATTATACATCAGGGAAGAGAGCCAAACCAGTTTTAAAAGCAGATGTAATGAAGTATATTGAGAATAATCATTTAATAGAAATATAAGGTGGTCTAAAATATAGTTAAAATAAACAACAAATAAATGCAATGTCTGTCAATTCAGATTTATGAGACTGTACAGAACACTAGGTTGTTGCTTTCTTCTAGCAACCAGGGCCATAAATTGACAAATGTCCCAAAGACAGAATCCAACTGAGAAGAGCTGGCTCATCTCACTAAATTGTCCTCTTTCTAGGATCTCGTGCCTTCAAGTCCACAATGCATTGCCAGCTTTTTCTTATCTTTAAATAGCTGACCTTTTTTTTTTGTTTGTTTCTTTTAATTAAATCCATATTTCACAATTTTTCTCTTTGTGACAGTCTAACACAAGCCACTCCAACATTGACATGATATAGAATTGGAATTGTCAGTGTAGTTTCTTTGGAAATTCTCTTTTATGACTGAAGTAGAGCATTTCCTTACATCTCTAAGTAGGATTTAAATGTACTTTTCTGTGAACTGTGTATTCATATCAATTTACTTTTCTGTTAAGTTGTTTATTTTATTTTTTCTTTATTGACTTTCAGAAACTTTATATTAATATATTGAAGAATTAGGGACTTTTTCTGATGCATGAATTTCAAGTATTTTTTTTTTTTTGTCAATTAATCATTTTATCTTATGAATTGCACCTCTTTCTTCCTCTCTGTGACACCCTGGGCAAAAGTATTAAAATGTTTGTTTCTGTGTTGATCTTTTTTTTTTTTTTTCATTTTTATTCATGGCTCCTGGACTTTGAGTGATAGTTAGAAATGTCTTCCCCATTTCTGATTAATAATAAAAAACTTCACTCATATCCTAAGTTGTTTTGGTTTATGATTGTTTTGTGTTTTAATTTTGGGCCATTTGAATTTTTTATTTATGGTAAAAAGTATAAATCCAACTAAATATTTTTATTACTGTCTACCTAGTTCTTAAACATGTCTGAATACTATAATTTCTAACCAGTTTGCATTAGCATATCACTAAAGTCTCTAAATATTTGTATCTGCTTTGGGTATTTTTTATTCTATTTCACTGTTTTTTAAACTATGTATACAGCAAATATAAGTTTTTTAATAATTAAAACTTGTTTATTTATCTATTTTTTACAATTGGGTGGTTCTAGTCCCTATCAAAAGAAATAATCAACAGAGTAAGGCAACCTATAGAATGGTAGGAAATATTTGCAAATTATACATGTGATAAGGGATTGATATGGAAATATATAAAGAACTCAAACAATTCAATAGCAAAAACATAAAACCCAATGAAAAAATGGATGAAGGAGCTGAATAGATATTTCTCAAAAGGAATATACAAGGGTGGACAAAGTATCTCATGCCTGTAATCCCAACACTTTGGGAAACCAAGGAGGGAGAATCTCTTGAGTCCAGGAGTTTGATACCAGCCTCAACAACATAGCAAGACACCATCTCTACAAAACTTTTTAAAAATAATGCAGGCATGGTGGCACACACCTGTATATCCAGCTATTCTGAGGCTGAGGCAGGAGGGTGGCTCAGGCCCACGAGTTTGAAACTATAGTGAGCTATGATACTGCCAGGACACTCCAGCCTGGGTGACAGAGTGAGGCACTGTCTTTCTTAAAACAAAAAAAGATGAAGAAGACAGACAAATGGTCAACAGTTATATGAAAAAAAGGTAAATATCATCAATGTCATTACTCACCAGGGAAATGCAAATTAAAACCACAATGAGGTATTATTTCATGCCAGGTAGAATGGCTACTATTAAAACGACAAAAGATAACAAGTGTTGGTGAGGATATGGAGTAAAGGGAACGCCTACACATTGTTGGTGGTAAAGTAAATTAGAATAGTCATCACGGAAAACAGTAGGGAGGTATCTCAAAAACTTAAACATAGGACTCCCATATCATCCAGTAATTCCACTACTAGATTTATATTCAAAGGAAATGAAATTAGTATGTTGAAGAGATATATGCACTCCCATGTTTATTGTAGCATTATTCACAATAGCCAAGATATGTTATCAACCTAAGCACCCATGAATGGATGAGTAGATAAAGAAAATGTGGTATATATGCTCAATGGAATGTTATTCAGCCATAAAACAGAAGGAAATCTTGTCCTTTGCAACAACACGGAAGGACCTGGAGAACATTATGTTAAATGAAATAAGTCAGACACAAAAAGACAAATACCACATGCTCTCACCATATGTGGAATCTTAAAGAATTGATCTAATAAAAGTAGAGAGTAAAATGGTGATGAACAGTGGCTGAGGTGTTTGGGGGTGTTGTGGATATGTTGACTAAAGAATACATAATTTTAGTTTGATGGGAGGAATAAGTTCAAGAGATCTACCAGACAATAAGGTGACTATAGTTAATATATTGTGTTCTTGAAAAATGCTAAAAGAGTGGATGGAAAGTATTCTCACCATAAAAATGATAACTATGTGAGCTAACACATAAATTAATTCACTAGGTTTAGTCAATATATACTGTATATACAATTCAAAACATCATATTGTACAGAGTAAGTGTATGCAATTTTATCTGTCCATTTTTAAACATTAAAAAATAGAAAACTAAAAATAAACAACCTTCGTGGAAAAGAATTTGGAGATAACTCAAAGAGCTACAGATGGAACTACTATTTGATCCAGCAATGCCACTATTAGGCATCTACCCAAAGGAACAAAAGTCATTCTATAATAAAGACATTTACATTCGAATGTTTACGGCAGGACAATTCACTACAGCAAGGATGTGGAAACAACCCATGTGCCCACCAGTCCATGAGTGGATTAATAAAATGTGGTATATATATACAATGGAATACTACTCAATTATAAGAAACAATGCTGATCTAGCACCTCTTATATTTTCCTGGATAGAGCTTGAGCCCATCCTCTGAAGTGAGGTATCACAAGGATGGAAGAATAGGCACCACATGTTCTCACCATCGAACTGGCACTGACTGATCAACACTAAGGTGCTCACCCAGTAGTAATATTCTTTGGGTGTAGGGGGGTTGGGAGTGGGTAAACTCACAACTAATGGACACAGTGAATGTTGGGGGTGAGGGAAGGGCACGTCTCAAATCATGGTTGGGATGTGGCAAAGTTGTAGCATGTAACCAAAATGTTTGTACTCCCATAATTTCCTGAAATAAAAAAAAAATTGTATAATTTTTAAAAATAAACTTTTAGTTAAGTTATCTTTCTTTCTTGATGTGATTTTAGTAGAAATATTTGTAAAGTTTTCAGGGTATTCTGGTAAAGCTCTTAGAAGGGGTATGTTTAATATTATCAGTGAAGCCTTCATTATTTTCAAAAGTAAATTTTTTAAACAACATTAATAGTCATAGGCCAAAACATTTTTTGTCATTTTTTTTAATAATGTCAGTGAGAATAAAACCTATCAGAAATTTTCATTCTAAGAAGACCAGGCCAAGGAACTGTCAAACTTTGAAACTTGTAATGAAAGTCTTTCTGAAGATATGTTTACCACATACTCTTTGTTTTCTGCTGATTTGTGCATATGAAATACACTCAAAAATAAACTATTGACTAATCTTTGTAATGTAAGATATAAGAGGAATTATTGGCCAAAGTAACTAGATTAGAGCTTACATTATGTCACAAACACAATGTTTTTTGCTAATTTCCTGATATTTTGAGATCTCTTAGTAATGGTACCATTCTATTTGGCTTAAACACTTAAATTTCTCTAAATAAGGAAAGATTTTTGTTCCTTTATTTTCTTATTTTTTTATTTCTTCTTTTTATCCTTTCTTATTTATTTATTATACCCAAAGATACATTCATGGTAAATGCTATTTTCTGAGTTCATCATGTACATTTCAGATGGAGAGGAAATGGGAAAAGAAAAACTAAACATCGGGCAGAAAAAGCGAGAATGTCTCATAGAAGAAGAGATCATAAAAGCAAAGACTTAATAAGCGGAAACAAAATTTGGACTCTTTGTCATTTTACTTAGACTTGACTCTGCATACAAACTATTTTATAATGCTTGCCACATTACTTCATTCCAGGTTTCAGGGCAAGAGGGTTATGGATAGTTGCAAGATAATATGGCTATACAATGAAATATACTGTTTAGATTAGAATTTAACTCAATAAGTTTACAAACCATTACATATGCTTGGTCTGAGAGATTTAGAATTACTAAAAAAGATTCCAGTAAACCTAAATGGAAATGTCCCAAGTAAGCTTAACTCTAATATTTAGAGTTCATTAGTTTTATATTAAATCCTACAGTATTTTTAAGCCCCTGAAAATGAAAAGAATGACAAATGGTACTTAAATGATTATGAAGGCTATAAGGAAGAAGACTCTCCAATTATTTTTATTATTTTTTGAAAGAAACAGAAATATATCAGTTATTAAATAGCAGTTATATATGTTTAATTTCAAGTGTTAACATTTACATTCCATACAGATTTTATGGACAGAAGGAAATTTTAGTAATACACTATTACTAAGTCTACAAATAACCATTATTATTATTCCCATATAATTATTTTAATCAACATATTGGCTCCCATAAATATATATAATATATATGTGTGTATATATAAATACCTACTTAGAGAATTATAAAATACAATGAGCATTTGCATTCATATGTATCTTTCTGTAAAAGTACAAGAATAAAATAATCTTGTAGTAGAATAACTCATATTCCCATGAGCCAAAGTGGCAAAATCTCATGATTCCATGGCATCTAGTAGAGTGCTAAGAACATTATTAGCTCTGAAGTGGGGTCAAATTAGCTCCAAACTAAAGGTTGCTGTAGTGCCACACATACAGGTTAAAGCAAGCCTTGAAAGGAACAATCTGTTCCCAATTAACTTAACTGCAACACAAAAAATCTAAAGAATATTTATAGGGTTGTAAAAATATTCAGCACTAAACAAGATAAGTTTCATGATCTCAGACACCCAAAAAAAATCACCAAACATGAAACAAGGCATACAAATTATGAAGAGAAAATCAATCAATTGAAACCCCAAATGAAATAAATAATAGAATTAATAGACAGAGGCATTAAAATAGTTGCTAAGCCTATGTTCTGTGTATTCAAGGAGCTAAAGGAAAGATCAAACATAATAAATATAGGCATTTAAAATATAATAAAGATCCAAACCAAATTTCTAGAGGTAAGAACTATAATAGATAAATTAAATTTAACTGGAAAGTATTAATGTTAGATTAAACATTTCAGAAGATAAAATCATCAAGCTTGAATGTATATCAATACATTATTATATTTTGAAACTATTCAAAAACAAGAGGAGAAAGACTAGACGAAAACAATAGAGCATTTGTGTGTTGTGCAATAATATCCAGTGGCCAAATGTATGTATATATTTAATATCCCCAAGGAACATGAGTGGTAGGGGAGAAATATACGGCAGACAAAAGTATTCCAAATTTGACTAAAAGTATAAAATCACAGTACTAAGAATCTCAACAAATTTTTTTTTAAAACCCACAAATGTAAAATATATCAGCCAGACCACACAAAGCACATCATAATCTGCTTGTTTAAAACCAGAGATAAGCAGAAAATCATGGAAGCATTCAGGGAAGTAAAAAAGACATATATACAGAGAAATGAAGGTAAGAGATGGACTTCTGTCCAGAAACAGGGAAATTCAGAAGTCAGTTAGGGAACATCTTGAAAGTATTAGTATGTGTGTACATTTGTGTTGAAAGTGATAATGTAAACTCCTCTACCTAGAAAAAATCACTTTAAAATGTGAAGGTAGTTTACATTGGTTTCTACTTGAGAATGTAGAGAAGTGAGGAAAAATTGTCATTCACTCCTAAACTTAATATACACGCATGCACACCCACGAACACACTCACAGGCAAGATAGAAAATTGTAAGTTCACAAACTTTCTTCAACCCATCAGTGAACTATGGTCACAGGACAACAAACTAGTCCAAAATCAAAGGGAGGACATGTGCCTAGAGAGACAGGCACAGCCAAGTATTAGTAAGAAAAATTCAAATCTACTAAGTAATCGAAAGAAGTGCAAGGACAAATATATAAATCCAGTTATAGGATGTTGCTTTTGCATCATCCTCTCAGAATTGATAGAACAAATAGACAGAAAATCAGTAAGAATATAGATCTCCTAATTAAACCTATCAACCACATAATCCAATTGATACTTATGGAATTCTCCAACAAGAATGGTGGAATACATATGCTTTTCAATTACACATGGAATATTACTCAAAATAGATCATATTCTGAGCCATAAAACAGACCTTAAAACTTAAAAAAAGGAAATATAAAGGATGCTCTCAGACTGTGATGGGATAAAACTATAAATTGCTAATAAAATAGATACTCCCAATTTTACAAATTAAAATAATTCTTAATAACCTATGAATCAAAGAGGAAATCTCAAGGAAAATTAAAAGAAAATATTTTGAAACAAATAGAAAATGAAATTACAATACATAAAATTTCTGGAAAGTGAATAATACAGCACGAGAAGGAAACTTTAATCACTGAAAAAGAAAAACAGAAAGTTGCAAATCAATAATATAAAATTACACCTTAAGAAGGTATAAGAGGATAAATTAAATCCAAAGCAAGCAGAAGAAAGGAAATAATACACATAATATCAGATATACATGACAATGGAACAGATAAACTACAGAAACCAAAATTTGATATTTTGAAAAGATCATTACAATGGATAACACTTACTCAGACCGATAAAACAAATGAGAGAGAGAGAAAGAGAGAGAGAGACAGAGAGAGAGAGATGATCAATATATGAGATTAAAGAAGGACATCACTGTAGACACCACACATATTTCTTATATATATTTTCTGACAGGACCTCGAAACAGTGGAATCTAGCAGGAAAGAATATGTCAAGTATTACATTCTTAATTTCTGCATACCATTTAAAAGGTAAAGGAACTAGAGCTCTCTGAAAAAAAATGGTAGATTCTATTGCTGGGAAGGAAATAATAAGACAAATCTGAAGCATGCTATGGTCTAAGAATATAGGAAAGTGCTAAAATAAATAAAATTTTAAAAAATAAATAAAATAGAAGGATATCAGAAGGAACCAGGATCCAACTTGATAAAGCCCTCAATGGTCAAAGCTGGAATAGTAGCAACAACAAACCAAAGAATTGGATTATAATTCCAGTAATAAAGTATGTATCTGTGAGTCCATATTGATACAAGTAATTCAATAAATAAATGGGAGAAAGCACATTTCAATCTAAAGAAGCATTCTAATTAATAAAGTACATGTCATGAGAAAATCACCACAAAACATCATAGTAATCATTATTGCAAAATCCACTGATAGATGTTCAAATTTGTAGACAGAAGTTAGAAAATATTAATGTATGACAAAGTAGATATCAGAGGAAAGAATATAACCAGGGATAGCAAAGATCATTTCATAATAGTAAAGCTGTCAATTCAAGAAGACATGACACTGCTGAACATGTGTATACCTAACTGTAGCACTTCAAAATACGTGAAGCTAAAATCCAAGAACTAGGAGGAGAACTAGACAAAACCAAAATTATAGTGAAGAAATTCAACACATTCTAAATAATTTATAGATAAAATAGACAAATTCAGTAAAGGCATAAGGAATTGAACAACACTAGAACCAATTTGATCTAAGTGACATTCAGAGAATAATTCATACCACAACAGAAGATTTCACATTTTTTAAACTAAATAAGAGACATTTGCTAAGCTGTATCAAATTCTGAAACATAAAACAAGTACTAATAAATTTATAATGATTCATTTGATGCACAATATCTCTCTAACCATAATGTTATTAAACTAGATATTAATAATAGAAAAATATCTAGAATTTACCCTACTATTTTATATGTATGTAATACTTTTCTAAGTAACTAAAAGGTCAAATGAAAAAATAAAAGGAAAATGTGAAAATACTTTGAACTGAATGAAAATGAAATGAAACATATTGAAATTTGTAGGATGCATCTAAAGTAGCCACAGAGAGTGATTTATGGTAATCAAGACCCATATTAAAAAAGAAGAAAAGCCTCAAACTGTAGTTTTCAGCCTTTACAATAAGACACTAGAAAATAAAAAGATATTAAAATTAAAGTAAACAAAAGAAAGTAAATAATAATAGCAAGAATATAAATCTATGATAGAGGAAAGTAACAAAAATAGAGAAAAAATACAAATTATATAAGAATTCAAACAGCTCAGTAGCAAAAAACAAACAAAAAAAAGTAACCTAATGAAATATAGCCTAAGTGCTTTAATAGTCATTTCTTTCTCAAAGGAAGATATAAAATTGGCCAATGGGTATATGAAAAGGTACTTAACATCACTAATTGCTATAGGTTGGATATACATCCTCTCCAAATTTCATGTTGAAATTTGATCTCCAATGATAGAGGTGGGACCTAACAGGTGGTGTTTGCATCATGAAGGTAAATGCCTGAAGAACAGAATAATACTCTTCTTGGAGAGTATACAAAAAAAAAAAAAACCTCAATCTTTACCTCACATGAACATCATAAAACTAAATGTAAGAGCTAATTTTTTAATAAAACATGAGATAATTATAGTGACCTGAACTTCGGTGAAATTTTCCTAATTAAGACACAAAAAACCCACAAAAGAAAAAAAAACTAAATTATACTTCATAAATATAAAATGTTTCTGTTCAGAATATATTGATAATAAAATGAAATATAAACCACAAACTGGGAAAAAATGTTTGAAAATTATGCATTCAACAAAGAGCTTTATAAGCTTGATTATTTAAAGAATTTTTAAAACTCAGTAATAAGGCAAATTATCCAATGAAAAATAACAAAAGATTTGAACATACACTTCACCATAAAAGATATAAAGATGGCAAAAATGTACAGAAAGTTGCTCAATATCAACAGCCATCAGTGAAATACACATTAAAACCACAATGAGATACCAGTATATACCTACTAGAATGACAAAAATGTAAAAGGATTGGAGCATGTAGAACCTGTATACACTGCTTGTGGATTGTAAAATGGTACAATAATTTTGGAAAACAGCTAGATATTTTCTTAAAATGTTAAACATACACATTCAATTTGATAGAACATTTTACTCCCGAGAATTCACTAAAGAGAAATGAGAGCATATATCCATTCAAAGACTTATACATGAATGCTCTTAACAGCTTTATTTTCATGGGACCAAACTGGAGGGAAAAAAAATCAATTGTTATTAAGCAATAAAAAGAAATGAGGTACTGATCAACTCTACAGTATGAATAGATATCAGTTATGCTAACTGAAGGAAACCAGACAAAAATGAATACATAATGTTTGATTTTATTTATACAAAATTCTAACATGATAAATACAAACTCATCTAGAAAATCAGTTCAGTTGTTGCCTGAGAAGAGGAGAAAGAAGCAGGGTGAAAGAATGATGAAGGAACATGAAGTCAATAAGTAACAGGATCACTACCTTGATTGTGGTAATGTATTCACAGGAGTGTACATATCAGATAATATTTTTTTCAGTATTGATAGCTTTGCTAGTAATGCCTTTTAAAAATTTCTTTGTATAAAAAAAAAAAAAACTTTTTCAAGTGATTTAATCTCCTGGAAATAAACTATGGAGTTTCTAACCCTAAACCTATTCCATGTAAATGAAGATTAAATGAAGTCATTTTAATCTGATATTTAGGAAAGGGTCAAACATATTTGATCCACAGTAAAATATACATCTACATATGGTCTAATTAAACAGTTTAATTGAATCAACCAAGTATATTTTAATTTTATTTTTGGTGTTTTCTTTCACGATAATGAAACAAGGAGCCAGTTCAATTTCTCAGGCTGCTAATCAACGTGATGATTAAATGGTACAAACATACAATGCAAAGTGATATTTTTCATAACAATATAATATTTGTATGACGAAATTAAAATGTGTTGCCAATTTTCTTATTGCAAAATTCGGTTTATTTTTTTATTTTAAGTAATAAATTATTAATTTTTTTTAAGTTTTTTTTTTTTGCATTAAATGATGAATGGAAGAATACTTTCATTATCCAATCTTCACACAGCTTATAGAATAAGTATACAGAATCCAAGATACATGATGCTGAAAGTAGTTTTTATACATTTGCAAAGCATTATTGTCCTTTTTTTTTTTATATATTATTATTCCAAGGTATTGTGAGGGTACAAACCTTCTAGCTACACTTTATGTCTTTGCCTTCCCCAAATGCAGGTTAAAGGCGTGCCATTCCCTCCCTTTAGTGCTCCCCGTGTCCTTTAGTTGTAGATTCGCCCCCCATCCCCCTAATGCCTGGAGAGTATTTTTGCCATGTGATCACCCTAGTGTTGATCAGTTAGTACCAATTTGATGGCGAGTACAGATGGATTCTGTTCTTCTGCTCTTGTGGTGCCTCACTTTGGATGATGGGCCTAAGTTTAGTCCAGGAAAGTGTAAGAGGTACTAGATCGTCGTCATTTCTTATGATCGAGTAATATTCCATTGTAAACATATACCAAATTGTGGTAATCCACGCATGGATTGACGGGCACTTGGGGTGTTTCCACATTCTTGCAATAGTGAATTGTGCTGCCAAGAACATTCGAGTGCAGATGTCTTTATAGTAGACTGTTTTGTGCTCTTTTGGGTAGATGCCTAATAGCGCTATTGCTGGATCGAATGGGATTTCTATTTTTAGCTCTCTGAGGTATCTCCAAATTCTTTTCCACAGAGGTTGCACTAATTTGCAGTCCCACCAGCAGTGTAAGAG
>CAUYSK010059451.1:0-32838 GCA_963575035.1 Avahi laniger | reverse complement strand
CCAGTTTTCCCAGCACCATTTATTGAATAAGGATTCTTTTCCTCCGTGTATGTTTTTGTCTGCTTTGTCAAAGATTAGGTGGCTGTATGAGGATGGTTTTCTATCTGGGTTCTCAGTTCCGTTCCACTGGTCAATGGCTCTGGTTTTGTGCCAGTACCAAGCTGATTTTAATATTACAGCTTTGTAATAGAGTTTGAAGTCTGGTAGGTTGATGCCTCCTATTTTATTTTTATTACCTAGAATTGTTTTTGCTATGAGGGGTCTTCTCTGGTTCTTTATTACTGTACATACATCTTTATCCATATCTCTGGTGGTTTTTCATGTATTTGGTTAAGTTGCTAGATAGGTTTTTTAACTAATGATAACCACATATTCCATGAGTAAAGTGTTATCTTCATATGCAGTGACAGTTCAGAAACTGTGCTATTATGCTGGATGTCACTTCTTTTTATTTTAATTGAGAATCCATTCCTCCTGACACAATGGGATCATTGACATGTTGTGATAGTCAAGATTTCATTATTCCTCCATCTCTCCATTTTTGAAGAGGAATAAGGAAGGCACAAAGCGATGCTAGTGCAAACAGGAGGTGACACAGAGACAGAAGGTGGGAGAGTGGTGTGTCTGATGGGTTATGCTGAGTTAAAATAGATAATTGGACCAGGAAAAGAGACAAAGCACCTTGATATTTCCCCACTCCCCATGCTGAGTTCGAGGGAGCCCCAGCAAGACCAAATTTGGAAATCTCTGATTTAGAGCTGATGCCTGGGAGACCTGCACTGAAGAGGTCCCTGAATCGTGCTGTTTTAGCTCTTTGGGATTGCATTTTCTTTGCAGAATGGTAGCACTGTGCAACTTTTCTCAGGTGGTGCTGTAAAAAATGAACCAAATACCAGTTATTTAAAGATTCTTGAGTGTCTAGAAGCGATTCTTTAGGGGTGGAAATGTGTAATATAAAGTGTGTGTGTGTGTGTGTGTGTGTGTGTGTATATATACTTTTAAAAATTTCTGTAAAAAGTCTAAAGTAAGCTTATCAAATGACTTAGCTTGTCTTGATATGTTTATTTTAGGAGTACCGGCAGAACATTTAGCTAGTTCAAAAATTACAGTTGGCATTTTTATCCCCTCAATTGTCACTCCATAGCAAGGAGGATTTCTAAAATTGTATAATATAACCCTTTTTCAAATACAAATGAGAGTATGGGATATTTCTAAAGTGATTTTGATATATTCTTGTAGTTGATGAAAGACACTGTTAAGAAATACATACAGTATCCAAAGATCTCTTTTATTTTACACTAGTTTTTGCATAATCCCCAAAAGGGGGGTATGTTCCTGAGCCTATTAAACAAACGTTAGAATTTCCATACACCTTGTAGCTCCAGACTTTAAACGGATTGTTTGGATCCAGCTTAGTTTCTTTTCCTTTCCTTAAATATACTAAGTAATGATTCTTTTTAAAAAAATGTTATTGTCTCCACCCTAAAAAACTTTATGCAGCTACTCGATGCATATTTCCTTTTAAAAAAAAAGTTTGTACTTCATTCTGCACTACTTTCCGGAAGGTGTTAACATGAATTAATAAAATTGACACACATTAGGGTTAGGAGATAAGGAAAAAGCTTCATGGTCAGAGAGGTAAGGTTACAAGAGTGGATCTATGTGAATGAAGAATTTTTTACAAACTACTAATTAGCTTAACAGAAAAATAAATATCTGTGGCCTATTCATTCATAGTCTAAAAAATACAAAAGTTTTGACATACTACACACATTATAAACATCTATGCTGAGATCTACTGAGTTTTAAAAAAATCCACCACTTCCAGTAGAACTTGCCCTGGCTGATTTCTGCAGCAATTTCTTAATAATGTGTACATGGAACCCTTTGAATACATATTAAATAATGCTATCAAAGCTGAGAGGCCTCAAATTTGTCATTGCCCCCTATCTCTAAAGCCTGCACACATGTCAGCCATACTAGGACACTTTCTCGCCAAATTTGCGAAAAGTTATGGAGTGCTTGAGATGCGCAAGGGAATGCTTTTGAATAGAAAGGACCCTAGAGTAAATGTTCTAATCAGAAACCTTCTTTGGAGGCTCTTTATTAAAAATATAAGTAGGGCTACTCTGAGCAAAGTTTTTTTTCAATTAATTCAGAAAAATCCTGTTGAAAAAACTGAATGTTTTGATTAAGAGCTTTAATTAAAAATATATTGAGGTCCAACAATTGGTAATCCCTTTGGTAGAAGCATTATTAACATATTCCATTTTACTTTAGCAGAAAATTAAAAAAAGCAAGGATTGAGCTCCCCTGCCACATGGATTCTCAGAGGGCAAGGAGTTCTAGATCAGGGTTTTTCTAGCCAGAGGAATACCTCAAATGCTTCTTAGGCTTCTTTCGGGGTCTTTTGCAACCAGAGATGAGCTTTAAGCATTCCTGTAACATTAGTAGGTTTTTTTTTTTTTCACTATTTCAAGTTTCCAAAAGGATAACATTTCAGAATCTAAATTTGGTTCCTCTTTCTTCATCTGAATTTTATTTTTTTTAGTTATATGCATTTGTTCTTAAGGGTAGTGAAATATAATGCCAAAAACTCAATAGTCTAAATTTTGCCAGCTACAAGGTAGAATATGTGTTTCATTTGTTTTTCCATAACCTAGAATCAGAAAACATGAAAATGAAGAAGAGTTGTCTTTTACAATTGTGTAACCTCCATCTCTAAATTTATTATTCTGTAGATTGACACTGCTATGACTTCAGACCCTGAACCATCCCAATCGTCCCCAACTCTCTGCCTCTCCCCTGCCATGGGTTAGACTCCAAATAAGAATATATTTTACTACATTGTTGCTTAGTCCAAAGCTCCCTCTCACCTAATTTTCCAAGGAGGCTATATGGAATAGCGAATGAGAACATTAGGCTTTGTGGACCAAATAGACCTAAAGAGTTCAAATCCTGGCTGTTCCATTTACTAGACATGTGACTTTGGTCAAGTCAGTTAATCGGTTTTTTCATTGGTACAGTAAGAATACCAATATACACTCTGGGTTGTGAAAATGAAGTGAGATTATAATAGGTATACTACCATGCCTGGCATTAGGAAGAGCTTAATGAATGCTACTTAACCTCAGAATTGTTTTTTCCTGCATATTGAAGAATAGAATATGAAGGAAATGATAGTTAGATTCAATTGTTTTTATGTTCTGTTCCTTCCATGGGAAAATTAGGACCACTAAGAATATTTTTTGCATTTTTATAGAGATAAAATTCACATAACATAAAACTCACCATTTTAAAATGTAAAATTCAGTTATTTTAGTATATTCACAATGTTGTGCGTTCATAACCACTAATTCCAGAATGTTTCCACAATTCCAAAATGAAACCCCATACTTATTAAGCAGTCACTCCCAACTCCTCCCCTCCCCCTATTCCTTGGAAATAACTAATCTACTTTCTGTCTGTATGCATTTGCCTATTCTGGACATTTCATATAAATGTATTAATAATTATGCAATATGTGATCTTTTATGTCTGGTTTCTTAAACTTAATGTTTTCAAGATCCATTCATGGTAAAGCACGTATCAGTACCCCATTCTTTTTCGTGGTTAAATAATATTCCATTTGTGCAAATACCACACTTGTTTATCCATTCATCATTTCATGGACATTTGGATTGTTTCCATATCTTGGCTATTATGAATAATGCTGTGAACATTCATGTACAAGTTTTTGTGTGAACATATGTTTCTAATTAGGACAATTAACAATTTACTTCCCAATATCACATGTTAACTAGTAGGGATTACTGTAATTGTCTAAAGCAGATATTCAGAGTCACTGGAGGGGACAAGGGTATGAAATTTCTGTGACTTCAAAAAGTTTAAACACTCTCCTCTTTTTAGAGTACATTCTACAAGGAGACATACCACCATGCTCTTAACCAGTAATTTAGGTAAAGTTCTACTCAATTACAATTTCATTTTTATAATGCTTGTATACAATTATATAACATGTGCAAACACATATACATGTACATGCCAAGCAGAAATGACTTTTTTAGTACAAAATAAGAGTTGGGCCTGGGAGATTTGTATGTGAAGATAGCCCTGGCTCCCCATCTGGGCTCTTTTTGATCCCTTCAGCTCCCACCTTTTCTACTCCTTTGCACCCAGAATCTGATGCTGTCCTAAGAATTTTTGGCACCCATCATCTCTGGGAAAAGTTACACGATTAGATCATTCACCAGTGACTTATGGTTTAATAATGTGCTTCTTTTCCCAGAAATAGTTCTGCATCAGAGGAGGACAAAGATTGAGGACGATGCTTGACACAAAAGATGGTTGCTAATGGTGGTTTTTACTCACCAAAAAGATATTTGAATCAGGATCCTTGCCAGTGTTCTTAGCTTCTCATTAGGGAGGTGACTGCACGCCTTGCTTTTCTCTACACCAAAATTGTGTTTTCAGGTCTTTTTCCATCTTTTATAAGCTTTCAGCCACTTTGATCCTGTATGATATATATTAAGGATGATTGATAGTATTTATAACCTTTCTAAGGGTGTTCCTTATTAAAAGATTGGCATTATACCAAAAGTCCCCATCCAGCAGGGTTAATGCCCCCCTCACACACACACCCTGCTTTGACATTTGACATACTTGGGCTCAAGTCTTGTGGGGGCTTTTTGTTGTTGTTATTGTGTTTTGTTTTGTTTTGTTTTTTGAGACAGAATCTCACTCTGTCGTCCCAGATAGACTGCAGTGGTGTCATCACTGCAACCTAAAATTTCTGGGCTCAAGCGATCCTCTTGCCTCAGCCTCCTGAGTAGTTGGGACTACAGACACATGCCACGAGGCCCAGCTAATTTTTCCATTTTTAGCAGAAACAGGGTCTCCCTCTTGCTCAGGCTGGTCTCAAACTCTTGACCTCAAGCTATCCTCTCACCTCAGCCTCCCAGAGTGCTAGAATTACATGCTGTGAGACACCACACCCTGCCTCAAATCTTGTTAAATAACCTTGAAAAAGTTACTTAACCTCTCTGAGCCTCAGTTTCTTTAGCTCTATAGCAATAATAATAATAATGTCAATCCTCCAGAGTTAAGGTGAGGGTTAGAGATTAAAGCATCTAGCAAAGTATTTAGCACTTGATTAGTGCTCAGTATATAGTAATTTATTACTGGCGGTTTCACAGTGAAGGGAAGCCAGACATGGTTTTCTAGGTCCTCCCCATCCACAGAAGGCTGGTATGTCTATTGCAGCTTTCCTGGGATATGCTCGTTCCCCTGCCTTCATCCCCAAACAGCTGCCTCTCTCTGCTTATCTCACTCATTCACTTTAGCTCCAGAACTGAGTTGAATTGAACTGAAAGCAAAGATGAAGCAACAGTAACTTAAAGACATATGATCTAGGAGCTAAACAAAATCATGTTGAAACTAAGAGTCCTGTCATTGTTTCAGTGCACTGGGTTGTAGGAAGTCAGAAACCTGGGTTCCAGGTCTGGTTCTGTCATTTGCTAGGGGTAAGATGCTGGGCAAGGTTTTTGAACTCTCTGGGCTTCAGTGCCATCTTGTATACAATGGAACGAGCAGTACTACCACTGCTTCATGCTTCAGGCTAACTAGGTGAAATAGCCTATATTAACAATGAGCAAAGGGAGGCAACTGTAAATGAGTGGAAAGATTTTTGTTTTCCCAGGTCTGAGGTGTAGGTGTTACTGGTTGATTTAGGGTGTGGGAAGGGATGCTCAACACTCTGCAATGTGGGACAGTCCCACACGACCAAGAACTGTCCAATCCAAAATGCCAACAGCACTCCTATTGAGAAATACTACACTTTATGAATACGTTTTAAAAATTCTAACATCTAACACGAAAAATCACACCAATGCCCACCAATTAATCCATGAATTTGAGTGGCAAGAGAAGGATGTCCCTTCGTATGTTCTGTCACTAGCAAGTATCGGGCATAATCCTACACTTTTCATTTTCCCTTAGGAAAAGGACCAGAAAAAAAATATTTTTAAATTTCCCATATTCTTCTTTCTACGCCACCAAATAAATAAATAAATTTTAAACTGAGTACATCTCAGAAGTTTATAATTGGTAAGAAAAATATCTGAGAAAAAATGGTGGTTGGAATCATGAGATGGAGCTTGTTAAATGTGTTTTGAGTCCTTTGGAATGCAGGAGTTTTATGAAATACAAGATGGTATTGTTTTCCCCTGAACGTGGGTGCCCACACGAGTCACACTGTCGACAGGTTTACATTTTACAGCAGTATGTGAATGGCATGAGAAGAAACAAAACCATCTGTAAAGTATCTAAGGTTCTTTTCCAATAAGTGCATTTTTCTATTATAAAAAGTATTAAAGTTGCATTATAGAAAATTTGGAAAATAGAGAAAAGAACAGAGAAATTGTCCATAATCATTCCATTCTCAAAATAACCACTCTCTTAAAATGGTGCATTTCCTTTTAGTGTGTTTTACTTGGTGTATTCTCAGTTTCCATCAACAATTTCATCACTGAACATTACATCTAATATTTACATGATTCCTTTTCAAATTAGTTGTTTTTAGATAAAAGTCTTTGTGCAGGCTTTTGGAGTGAAATTGTAGGTTCTTCCATTTAAGTGACTTTGAACTTCATGATGTGTTGCCTCTTAAAGCAAACAATAAGGGAAATTTAATTTTTCAGTATCCAGAGTTGTTCGTGTTATATTCCAAATGCACTTCTTTTTTCCAACTTTTAATACCCTAGGGTACTTCAAGGAATATAACTATGAGAAGCAACATCACACTGATTCGGTTTTCATGCAGAGAAAGATTCTAGTGCTGGATTCAGATATTTTTTGTGAGCAAATAAAATCTCCAGAAACTTTGTAGCTTAGTGAATAAAGGGTTGGCTTCCAACCAAACCCAGCTAAATGAATTTGGTGGTCTCAGCTGAGTTTCCAACAAGTTTAGCCTGTATTACAAATTCATCATGCACAATTATGTGCAATTTGGCACAATTTCCAATCCCTGCTTAGGAGAGGTCCTCTGTTTGGGGTTGAAAGGGAGCATAAAATACTTCTTGTATCTAGAGGGAGCAATTCTCTTAGGTCAATGTTGTGTTACACATGGAAATGGATGGGGTAGAAGTACCGTCAAGCACAAAGAGTCAAGGAATACGTGGGTGCTGGATATAAACTGTGCTCATCATTTGAAATTCCTCACTTTAACAGTCTTCTTTCAAACAGAAGATGACAATTCCAACACCAATGGTCATATAGATTCTCTCCTAGCTACAATTGGCACAGATGAGTTAAGATCCATGAACATTTTTTACTTACCTAACACTGGAACATATTGAAGGATGCAAAATCAGTTTAGAAGGTAGTTGGAAAAAAACTCTCAGACCTGATGAGGTGCCTAATATGTTGGAACAAATACATTATGAATCTACAGAAATCTCAAATATTTCTAACATTGTAGTAATACAGAATAATTGTTTGATTGAACATAGGCCAACTCAGGAAATTAAAATTTTAGCAATTAAGTTTTTCTTTCCATGGTCAACTCTCCTTGCATCCCATGTATTCACCTTGGATTTATTTTAATTATTTGGAAGGAAGTATGCTGAACAGCAAAATGTTCATTGCTTTGTGTTCTAATTGTTAAGGAGTTGGTATTTTGCTGACAGGTCACTGTATATAAGATGAAATGATTAGATTCCTGAACATATCAGATAATCATAATCTATAATCAGAGATTAGGCTGTGTCATTCATTAGCTAGGTTTGGGTAGGAAGGGAAAGCCAGACTGGGAATGGGCTAGTTGATCAATATTTCCTTCTCTGAGAATCTAATATCAGTATCTAAGTTAACCAAAATACTGAGACTAGAGTTTGTTGATAGCTAGACATAACCTAAAATAGCTCCTCGGTTGTTACGTTATCAATAGTTGAAACTTAAATAATGGAAACCAGCAAACTGTTGATTTCTATAATATAGCAAAGAAATCCAAGCAAGTAGCCAAAGGAAAATAACCCAGATAAGCATAATGTTGACATTTCAACTCTTATTCCAAGAAACTCTGGCTTGAATATTAAACAGGTTGTCTTTCTAATTAAGAACAAAAGGACTCAAGCTAGCCAGGGGACCATAAATAGATAGCACAACTTCCTTTCTTCAGTTTCACACCTAAAAGTGATATGTGAGACATAGCAACCGATGATGGGACCAAAAATATCCCAAGGTGTTTGGTTGAGTGGGAGCTCTAGCCATCTCCTTCCCCAAGAAAGTTAGCACCTTTCTGTCTAGAACAGATGAAGTGCCGACTGAGGGACCCATGCTGCACCCACCAACTCACCCGTCAGGCATCCTGCCACAAATTGCTGGCGATGGCTGATGTGATTCTTCTGAGTTCTCTCCTAAGTAAACGATCATAAACTCCGTTGTGTAGGCAATCCAATTTCTTATTTGCCTATTATAAACTGACCGACATATACAGGATTTAATTAATTCTTTGGGAAGCAGCATGGAAAGAATTTAGCCTTAGAAGGCAGATTAATGTTCAGTTTTGGCTTTGCCTTTTCTTAAGTTAAATTACTTAACTTTTTGTGGTTTGGTTTGTTCATTCTTAAAATAGGAATAGATAATTTCTTACATTTTTAGTGAGGAATGTTTGTGAACCATTTAACAGAACTTGGCATACAACTGCAGGTATTATAGGAGATCTTTAAAATCTTGCTATGGTATTAATACTTTGGTGAGTCTGTAATATAGGTAAGGTAATACATAGTAAGTCTGTCCAACTAACGATTAAGAAAGGGGAACATCAGAGCTGACAACCGCTCCTTTCTAACGTGTTACACCCTCAAATAATAGTTCGCTGCTTTGGTTCAAGAGCAAGTGAGAGAGGAAAATTAAAGAAGGAAGAGGTGAAGGATTGAAAAAAAGCAAGAAAAAGAGTGCAGAGGTGACTTCTGGAAACCATATATAAAGGAGAAGCAGAATTAAGAACATTGGAAATAGAATGAGGGATGTGGTTTCTAGCAACGTGGTCTAAACCTCCTGGATACAGAACACCTGAAGAAAGATATTGAGTAAAATGTTAAGATCACATTTTTAATGCATATCAAACCTGGAAATTAAAATAAATTCTTAGAGGCAAAAACAAGAGAGTATGAATCCAGAAAGAAAAGCATGGGCTAGAGCCATCTGCCAAGTCCTGATGACTATATATTACTGGCACAAGGGACAAAGCCTAAGAAACAAAGGGGAGCAGGAAGTCAGAGTGGAAACTCATTCATAAAGCCAGGGAATCTCCACCAACCCAGATAGCAGTACCTTCAATGGGAAAAACCACCTGGTAGAGGAACATCTTATCTTCCTTGTCTTTACCTTGACTCTGAAGAATAACTCTCCCTAATACATCTACTCACAAACACAGGTATAGGGCCCCAAATAAAAACTCAGGTGACACTTAGGTTAACATTAGTCAATGTTCAAAAAAGCAAACCCAAATTCTCTCTCAAACAATATAGTCTGTTATCTTAAAGAATTCCCAGAGAGAAAACTCCAAGGGACATAAGTTCACAATCAAAATTCACTAATGCCATGTAAGCCCTCATGAAGTCTGATCAACAAAAACAATAAATTATATAAACAGACCCTCAAAGCCTACAGATATTAGCATTATCATACAGGTTAACATGCCCATATTCTATTACCTAGTTATATATCCTAGATAGACTCTGGCATATGTTCCTGGAGAAATGTACAAAAATATTCATAGCAGCAATTTTCTTAATACCTCCAAACTGTAATCAATCTAAATTTCTACCAGCAATAGATTAGATATGTAAATTGTGGTATATTTTTTCAATGGAACACTTACCATCACAGCCCATAAAAATTACTGAATTATAAATATACTTATTAACATGATTATATCTCAAAATCAGGAAAAAAGAAAGAAATAAAAAAAGCATATCAAGCACGTTTTCATTAATATTAAGTTGAAAAACAGCACTTGGAGATGCTTTCAAATGTAGAAAAACTATATTTTTTGGAAAAGCAAAGGATCGACTAACATGAATTTCAGAATGCTGGATATCTCTAAGTGCAGAGGAAAATGATGTTGGTGAAGACTAAGAGGCTGAACAAAGGTGCACAAGTGTTCATTTTTAAAAACATTGTTCAGATTATCCATGCCCATTGTATACATCCTTTGAGTCTATGGCAATTAGAAGCAAATAAAAATTGGAATCAAAAGGAAAAGGTAAGAGGAACAAGAGCAGTTATTTAGGCTAGGCTGAGTTAGAGGGAAGAGTTTGGGGGTCTTAAAGTCGAAAAGGGAAGAGAGTTTGAGAGAAGGAAAATGGGGAAAGATTATTTAAAGTATTGTTGTGTATTTTGAATGTAATCTCCCCGTGGCATTTTTTGATAGTTAAAACAATGTAAACTACTTTTTATTTATTTTTGGATGCCAAAGTGAAGTTTCTTTCTGTGCAACCAAGCTAGAAAACAAAGCAGTTCAAATTTATATGGATTACAGAATCTTTCTTTTTTGTGTTTATTTGTATTTGTGTGTTTGCATAAGTTTTTCATTGCAGAAAAAAAATTGAGCCTCCATTAGCTTCTTTGTATACAGATGGCCAAAGTCATCACTATGCTCCCTCGGTTCCTCATGTGCCTTTTTTTAAAACCCCATTTCTGTTCCCTTTCCTCATTAGACCCATGTACTATAATCCTCGCTTACCTGTATATTTGAAGTATCATCATGTACTATTTTTTCATTCCTCAGACATACAGGTTTTTATATTATAAGGCTTCAGGAAATTGGTGGCATTTCATGATCGGTGTGTATATTAATTGTGGTATCATATTTTCTTCTCAGAAAAAGCTCTGTTATTGAAATGGATGGTATCTCTTAAATCAGCAACAATTTAAAGTGAAAAACTATGAAAAGAATTATCTCTTATTCTTTTTGTCTCATTCAAGTATAGGCAAATACATTTCTCCTCTCCAGAGTTCACTAAGTATTATATTAAAATAGTAGCATTTCCTCATGTAAGTTTTACTTTTTCCCCTTTAACTCTCTATTTATTCTCCTCTACTTAGAAAATGCGTATTTCTCCACCTACCAAAGCAATATGCTCAATTAATGGTTTCTACCAATATCCAAACTGATTTAAAATAATTGGGATAAAACACATGTAAATATAGAGTGTTGTTCGAAACAGATCTAAGATATAGTCCCCAGGAATGCATGAAGGTCAAGCTCTTCATTTATAGGGGACCATAATAATTTAATTATTAGAATTAAAGTATTTTGGATAAGCAAATCTTTCAGATAATAGAAATGAGATTTTTTTAAAGGGAGATTGCATGATATAATGGAAAGAAATGGAATTTGGCATGAAAAAATCTGCCTGGGTCCAAGCCCTAGGGTTGTCATTTACTAACTGTGAAACTGGGAAAGCCATAACCTTTGAGTCTGTTTCTTAAACTCTAATAATAATATTTTAGAACTTTGATCATAGAAATAATTTAATAAACAGCTACAAGGTACCAGCCACTCTTGTTATAAGCACTTTACATATATTAACTCTTAATCCTCAAAATGACCCTATGAGTTAGATACTATTATTATCCCCATTTTGAACAAAGATGGAAACTGAGGCACAAAGAGAGTGAATAACTTTCATAGACACAGAGTTACTCATTTAGTGTCAGAGCCAGGTTTTGATTCCAGGTGACAGATGGGTGGACAGCTGGGCAGGGAGGTGCGTGGGTGGGTACATGTACCACGTGCTTTCCTGCCTCATACATATGAAACATCAGTTAACCTTTTATTGACACCACGAGGCTGTCACCATAAGAACATGTTACTGCACACTGCTGTGCACAGTGATGCTCTCAGAGATAGTGTGGTGGGAGTGGCCTCCTACTCCCACGCTGATTGCTGTGGTACTAGAGTGTGTTCTTGTAGAGACACATGCAATCCATTCTGTATATTTTATTTAGATGGATTCTATTATCACCATTTTACATAAGAAGAAATTGAGACTCAAGAGAGCTAAGCGATTTGCCCAGTGTCTCACAATTCTTAGGTAGCAGAGGAAGGATTAGAGTGCAGAATAGTCTGCCACACAGTTCATCTACACTCTTTATGCTCAGATGCTGCCTTTTTTATGAATTTATATTCTTTTCAATTGACAAGTAATAATTGTATCACATGATACCTTCTGTGATGAGGTTAGGCCCATCATTTTGGATAATGAATATGTTTGATTCTATTAAATATCAGGGTATAAGTCCATGCTCTGATAATTTCAGTAGCGTTCATTTAGTTGTAGATATATATTAAAATTGTCGGCATCAAATAATGAAAATATAATTACTACTGAGACCTTAGGATACTACTATTTGGTCCACAATTTTGTAAGGAAAGCACAAAACATACTATTTCACTGATAGTTTAAACTGATATGTGTTCCTCATACCTTGCCTCTTGATTAAATTTGTTTATTCCCGAAACAAGGATCTACTCCAGGGTTTTTGTTCTTTAGTTACAAAAATGTCTAAATATGATGATGAAAGGAACTAGAACTGTGTAATGTTATAGGATAATATATAAACTGGTTGATTAACTATACTCTATATACAAGAAGGGTTTGCTAAATTTGGTACTTTTTATTAATAAAAGAGAGTTCATGTTTTAGGAAAAGTTCATTCACTGAGTACAGCTTATGCTTTTGAATCAGATTGCCTTAGTTGAACTCGCAACTTTACCTCTCAACTCTCTACTTCTGAGATCTCAAGCAAGTTAATTAGTTTCACTAAACCTTAGTTTTCTCATCTGTAAAATGGATGTAATAATTATATCTATGTCATACAATTGTTATATAAATGACATAACCCATGTAAAGCCCTTAG
The DNA here is from genome assembly GCA_963575035.1 of Avahi laniger. Lineage (NCBI taxonomy): Eukaryota > Metazoa > Chordata > Mammalia > Primates > Indriidae > Avahi > Avahi laniger. The sequence goes on along the minus strand of CAUYSK010059451.1, from coordinate 19,911 downwards.
CAGGGTGACTCATGCATGCTAATGGCTCAATAAATGATAGCTGTTCATATTCACATTGATAAAGTTAGTAACAGAGATGGCTATAGCTTTCATTGCATTTTCATTACTTATGTATCTAAGCAATATTTCCCCCTTGGGGTTATGTGTGTGTATTTCATACATAAATAAGGTGTGTTTGTAGAGCATTTTTATTGAAAAGAAAGCATAACTCTTTCATAGTCAATTCAGCAATGCCAATTATGAGCCAGGCACAATTTTCTAACTAATTGGATGTAGATGGAGACAAAAGATATTACTCTTGTTTTTTTCAGATAGAGAAATTGAGGTACATTAATTCCAGGTGATAATCTCAAATCATAAAATTAGCATACAAATTGAGGGAAATATTTAGATGTAAATATTCTAAATAGAGCCATTTTTAATAAATGCTGACTTTTGCTCTTATTGTTTCAAGATGCTACCTTGAAAGCCATTGTTTAAGAGAGTGAAAGCCTTTTTAGGAATTCTTGGTGACCTTTGCATCCAATTATTTTTTAATTTGCTATACTTGGGTAACAAAAAATCTAAATTTAAAAAATAAATTCTTGCTTTAAGCAGTACATGTTTCTGACAGAATAAGGTCCTTGGTTTTGTAGTACTCATACAATTTTTATTCGCATCCTGATGCTTTGTATTTTGAGCCATGTATGTGTATATACATTATGTACTCTGGCCTTGTTCAAAGGTCTTGATTTAGGTTTGCTTTTTGATATAAAGTTCAGCATAGCTATCGTGCATTCCATCATTAGAAAAATACCTTATGATTACACACCAACTGTCTGTCTCCTACAGTTGGTATTTTAATAAGGGTGGAGTACATACGAAACTTATATCTCATTGCAAACTGCATATATTGGCAAACCTTAAAAACACACTAGACACAAGAGGGAGATTTTTCTTTTTTAATGGAAGCTGATATTATCTGAGTTGTTACTCTTAGATTTACTGGGTATTTTTATTTGCTTTATAAATATATGTTTGCTAAAGTATAATAGTTTTATTATTGTGATAGGTTTATATAGTTCTTTGAACATATATTGTTAAACACAAAAGCATAGTAAAGTTATATTAAACAGGGTTTTAGAAGCATGAAATACATGCCACTATAAAATTTATCAACTTTCTCTATGATGTCCTGAATTTTGGAAAATGTACTTCACAATCACGAATAACTGTGGGCATTAGAATTTGAGAAGACAAATCTTATTCTGTTTTAGAATCTCTCTTTGGAGCCAGATGTGGTTTTGATGAAACCCAGAACTTGAGGGATAGATGTGGTATATAAATATAGCTAAGTTCCTTCCCCACAAGGGCACTGCGTTCAGCTCTCATGTTAGATCTCTGAACATGCATGACCCATTCTCACCATCGGGTACCATAACGGGAATGAGATTCCAGGTAATTCTAAGATACACAAAATTATCTGTACATTACTGACAATAGGAATTTTTAATTAATACGAGAATAGGCTTGGGTAGCAAAGCAACTTGAAAGTCGATGGGGAATCCTTTGGCTGCACTTCCCCAATAACTGATTTAGAGAGCAAACTCTGGAAGCTTAGAAGTAGCAAAGAAAGATTTTTCTGCCATACAGCACTTAAAGCAAGAGGGAAATGTGTAATAAAATAACCTGAAAACTGACTTAGAATGGCAGATCTCAGGACTCAGTAGTGCCAGCAAGATAATCATTAAATGTCACCATTAGGGGTTGGAGGAGGAGAGAAAAGACATGGGGAAGTATAAATGAATAACCAGAAGAATAAATAGCATGCCACGACTCAATCGATTTTGGAATAATAATATTGCACATGGCAATAGCTCTTTGAAATTTACAAAGGTAAATATCTCATCTGATCGCCATGACTACCTTATGAGAAGTAGAGCAGGAATCACCTAAATTTTATAGCTGAGAAAAAAACTGCAAGAGAAAGAGGGGGTGCAGGTTGGTCCAGGGTCTTAGTAATGGACTTGAACCGAGGTCTTAAGACTCCTAGTCCAAAGGCCCTTTCCATTACCACACAACCAGATTCCAAATTTCATAAGTCTCATTTTCCTATATTTAATGTGTATTCACCAATGCTATAAAAATATATAATCACTAAGCTGTATCATCAAGGTCTTTTGGTTTGGCTCTTAATTGAAGGCTTGCTCCCATCTATTGTAGATACAGTACAGGATTGAAGGGTTTGGTTACATGTGGGGCTCTCTGAAATATATGCTTTGTGTACACACAACCACTTCCTGATTCCAGATTGAAATATTGGACAAATCATAATAAAACCATAACCATAGTAAAAATAACACTAAAATGGGACAAAGGAGAAAACTGTGAAACCATCTAACTTCCTCACATAGTCACAATGCTTGGGCTGGGGGAACATCATAAGTAAGACCCTGTCCTGGGCATATTATGTTAATAACTCCTAAAGTGAGAATGGAGCTGCTGGTCAGGAGAGGCCTGATCCTCAGGAAATCCTTTATCTTCTAGAACTTGCTGCTGTAATTTCTAAAATTGTAGGTTTAAGTTGGATTATTTCTAGAATCTCCTACCACCGAACCCCAGGATTTAATTACATTTAGTTGAGCTTCTCAGTCCCAAAAATTTGATCATTAGTCCTTAGGTCATAAAATAACCTCTGAATTAACTGTCCAAGCTGGCATTAATTGAGAATTTATTCTAGGCTGAGCACTTGCCAAAGAACTTTCCACTTTTCTGTGGGGTCACCTGAAATTTATCTCAATACAAACATGCAAAAAAAAGTAGCATCATTTTACGAAATTTTTAATCTTGATCATAAGCCCACCACTCTGCTGGACAGATAGTGCCTATTAATAGTCCAGTCGTCTTTCAGGTTACAACAGTTTTGTCAGAGATTTTTTTCCCTTTTTCTTAACTCTCCCGATGGCATCTGAGTGCAGGTTGGTTTAGCTCTGCTTTTGGGGGTTAGCAGAGGGGTCAGAAATCTGTAGGCTGATTTTTATGTCCTATTGTCCTCTATGATGATGGCATCTTCCATTATATCCTTTGGCAGTGCTAAAAGGGGCTCTTCTAGAACTGAGGAAGAATTTGGAGATCTAAACTCGGTACCCCTGACAATTCCAGGAACCTAACCATACCACAACAAAAATTTTGCTGCAAATGCCATAGGCTGGTACAAGGGACGTACCATAAAGCTGTTCCCTTCTAGAGGGCCAAGTTACAAACAGGGAAAAACCTGTCTGCTTTGGCCTTTCCTGCAGCTGATGACATTCTCCTTCTAGGATTTTCACCAGGAGTAGGAGTGACAGGGGATGACGAGGCCATGACACGTGTCTAGCTACCTGTACTCGCTGCCTCTGTCCCCAGCTCTGTCCCCAGCTCCCATATCTCCAGGTCCTGAAAGGGACAGTAGCAACTAACATGTGTTGGGTAGTTGTCATAGACAGCAACTAGGCTAAGAAATTTCCATCTGAGGAGATTTCTACTCCATTTGGAGTTTTCCAGTTCCTCCTCCTCTGACATGGACTTTCTTTTGTCAGTGGTTCTCAACCTTGCCTACCCTTGGAATCACCCAGGGAATTTAAAGAATCTTAGATGACCAGTCCTACTCAAGGAGATTCTGATTTAATTGGACTTGAGTATGGCCTGGGCATCAGGAATTTTAAAAGCTCTCTGTATGAGTCTAACATACAGTACAAGAAGTTTCTTAGTGCCCTGAAGTCTACTGGGTGTACCCCTGCCAGCAAGTTGGCATTCTGCCTTCAGTGAGTCCCCCCCAATGATGAGAGCATGAATTGATGCTTCTCTGGGAGAGGGCACTTTCTTTCTTCCCTTTCTCTTCTTTGTAAAAGAGGAGAAATTAAGATTGCTTTTGTTTACTCATATCTGGTGATTCAGAGAAGAAGGGACTGCTTCTAGTTCTGCCTTTGACCTAGGAAATGAGTCTTTAACCAAATTAAAATGCAAGGATTGTTATTTGAGGACTAAAGGAAATAGTGTATGTGAAGCTCAGGTGTCTGGCACATAGTAAACACTCAATAAATGGTAGCTATTTTGAGTTACTTTTCAAAAGTGTAATGAGAGTGAGCAAGTAGAGACCTTGAATAAAGAAGTCTTTCAAGAATTTTGGCAATATGCCAGAGAGGGATATAGGATTGAGGGGACTTTTTAATTCTGCTTATTTATTTTATTTTTATTTTAAAGATGGGTGATATCAATATAACTTTATTGGAACCACATCTCACACATTGATAATTTTCTTGTTTTGTGTCACATTAAAAAGAGCACATCCAAACAGAAAACGTGTCTTTACTGACATCTCTTACAGTATGCTAAAGTAGATCCCAATCATTCCCCTGGCAATATCCTATTTCTCACACCCCATCCTCTTAGGAACAAGCCTCCCTTCTCCTTTTCCTCCCCTAAGGCTTTTCCTTCCTCTTCCTTCTCTCTTCTAGCTCTCCCTCCACATACCCTGGTTCCTGATTATGTGTATTTACTTCACCTCTTTTTTTTTAAGTCCTTCACATCTTCTTCCTCTCAGGTCATGTCATCTTCTGACCAGTTCCATGTTAGTAAGTTTTTTTTCCCACTGCAAAAGCTAATGGGATGAAGACCCAGGTCGGGGTAAAAATGATTGTTGGAGTGAGGTCCTTGGAAGGGATGGGATCAAGAGTCCACATGAGGAACTAGCTTTGGGCTGCAGGACACTTGATCATCAGAGACCAAAGAGAAGCAAGAAGTAAGTAGGACAGCAGACGCTCATGAAGAGGAGGCTATTGTTTTGGACTGAACATTTACACTAGGCCCCAACAGACCAGACCAAGCCAAAATGGAGTCACTCATGCTAAACGCCTCATCATCAAACTGAAACTTTAAGGAAGCAGATAGATTTTAAAACAGACCAATTTTTCCTGAAAACATGAGATTTCAATCTACCTGTAGTCAGGAAGTCTCCTCTGCTTGAACCCTTACCAAAAAAAAAAAGTAACCTGATGTTAACCAATCAACTTTGTTTGCCTATTGTTCTGTTTCCTTGTCCACCTTACCAAACCCACACTGTTCTGCCATTGCCCTGTGGGAGCTCTCATTCTGTTTTGCAGAATGGAGGAGCCTGTCCTGATTCATGAATCACAAATAAAAGCCAATTATATCCATAACTAAATTTGTTGCAATTTTCTCTTTTGACAATGAGGATGAACTGAAGCCCCAGGACAACCATGTGTCGTGTGGGAGAGGAAGCCAATGGGGCTGCTGAACGATCTGCAGGCTGCCTGGAAAGGCTAGGAACAGGAGAAGGGGGAAAACCTGGCTTTACAGGGGATGAGAGAATAAGGAAATAGAAAAATGATGACTAGAGGATAAAGGCAAGAAAAGACATAAACTATGTCATGGAACAAAACAGAAAAGGCACAATTACTATAAGAAGGTGTAAAAGTGAATCAATCAATGAGGAAATGAGTAGCATTTCCCAGTTTTGCATTCTTGGGCCATTTCCTTTACTCCATCATCCCCTCAGGGATTAGAGGCTTTCATTAAAATCCCCCTTCCTGTTTCCCCATCCCATGGGCATAAAGAAAGCAAGCATGTACTGAATGGGAAAGCTAAAGCTTGGGAGTACCCCGGGGCTGTTAAAATAAGAAATTGTTGACTATTTGCCTACTTTCCCATTTTTCTCATTTTTTTCTTTATCCTTGCTGTCTCTTTTTCCTTCCGTGTTCTTATTTCTTCATCTATTTTAACTGTTTTAAGATTTCTCACTATTAATTTCAAGTCTTTCCTCTACTTACTCAATCCCTAAGCTTTTCTTTTTATCTAAATTTGTTAGTAGAAGAATTTAGAAGGAAGGATATTGGGGAAGAAGGATTACAAAAGATAAAAAATTAAAAGAAATTGGCTAAACGAGAAGTTCAAAGATGCAAAATGAATAGAAGCTATGAAATAAAGGTAGAAATAAAAATATCAATGAAATAAGAAAATGAAAAAATAAAGGAATATACATACTTTAAATGAACACCATAAAGCAAATATGAGTTTCATATTCCTTTCCTCCCTTCCCCCACCAATAACGCTAATAGTTATTTTTAAGTTATAAATAATTTTTTACTTGTTGACTTTACTCTTCTGGTCATCCCATCTGGGAAAAGAACACAAAAAGTTGCTACTTACACATGAGGCAAAGAGCAGTTTAATGAAAAACTTGGGGAAGGAAGAAAGTGCACATTTTCATGAATAAGCTTCCAAATGACTTGGTCAATCTGGAGAGTTCACATTTTATATGTTAGAGCTTCATTTTTTAAAAAACAGAATTCTCATGTTTTCATGTTTTTCTCATTAAGGCCAAATTCACCTCCGTTTCTTTCCATTCTATTTTCCTCATTACTACAGTCCTTCAGGTGAAACACGCCACAAACAAATGCAGCATGAGCTGTTACAAAATGCAGTAAGAGGAACTGATCTTTTCCACCAAGGAGAACCCTTTATTCAGAAAGAGCTGCAGACATCCCGATTGAACTTGATGGAAAACCCACGTGGGTAGCATGTGGCTCCTCTAGTCCATCTCCTTTGTCCCCCAAAGTGTGCTAGTGTATTTGAGTATTTATTTGGTTTTCTCTAGGCTGTTCTGTTCTCATTCTGACTGAAATCATGCAAGTGGAATGCACTTGAGTCGGTGGAAATAATTTGGGGTGAAATGATAATGTTCAGATGTTTGACTTAAATAACGAAACTTACGCTGAGCTCTTTAAAGTGGCTCTTTAAACTCTTTCTAGGTCAGGCTACCTGCCGACCCAAGGCAAATTAGGTTTTCTTCTTATCCGTGGCTTTAACATGTGAAAATCATGGGGGATTTAGGCTAATCAATAAATTATTTGTTTTTTTCATTCATCTTTTCCCTCATGTTTTAAGACTGATTTTGTTCCTGCTGTCAAAAATGAATAACTCTTTGTGTCTGGTTTTCTTAAGGTACGATAGTACTATCAATGATGGCTACCATTTATTGAGTGCCTACTTTGTGCCAGGTACTGTTTGGACATTTTCTCTTTCGTTTTTGTGGCAGATGTTAGTCCTGTTTGGTAAATGATAAAGCTGAGGCTCGAAAACGTTAAGGTTCTTGCCAAAGTTCCCATGACTAATTAGAGTAGGGCCTTACATCCAGATTGTCTGACTTCTCCACCGTATTCTGTCTCCCAGTGTGGTGTAATCCCACATTTCTGGTTGAGATTGGGAGAATACAGCAGAAGCCTTCACCTGGAGAAGAAAGAACTTTCTTCTCTTTTATAGAGAATGAGAAGTTTCCTTTAATGAAATGTATGCAGAAATCTGGAATTTGCACTTGATGAAGGGCCATGATGTCACTGGCTTTGTAAAGAAGCAGGGAAAGAAAACTGAGCCCATCTTTTAAAAGCTGTGTATCACTGAGAGCTTATGTGGAGCAGGAGAGGGAGAATTGGACTTTGACCCTCATCACATTCTCCTGCTAAATGATTTCACTGTAATCAGCAAGGATCATTTTAAAGACAGCCAAAGGATGAAAGAAAAACCTCAATGTTTGCACCTTTTATTTAAAGTATAGTGGTTTTAGATGTTTCCTTTTTCCTTTCCATAGCCTGTAAAATAGCGTTTCTAGACAGCTCAATGAAATATTTTTCCTGTGCTACATCTTGGCTCTTTCCTGAGGGCTTCTGCTTTTCCAGTGACTGCTGGCGCACAAGGGTGATAAACTGGGTTTGCACGATGATTGTGCCGATCAGCCTGCCGCTAGGGAATTTGGACAGGTGGCAGGTAGCATGCTCTTCCTTGTACATTACCTTGGAAAATGATTGATTTTCAAAACTAAAAGCTTGCCACGATCATGTTATGTGTTTTCTAGGCTGGCAAATACAAGAGCGGCTCAAGTTCAGAGACACATTAAGTCTTTAAGAAGTTGGTGCAGGACATGTCTTTGTGTTGTGAACAATGGTCATGTTACCCGTTGGCAAGCATACTGTCACATCTCACAGTCTTACCACATGTGATTTTCTAATTCAGAATTGTTTGAAAATTTTAATTTTGCCAGAATCCTGGCAGGAGAGATGACTCCAAAATGCATATCTAAATTTAGCCACTTACCCTTTCAACTGTGGTAAGAAGACTTTTTTCTTTTTTTAATAACAAGAAAACTGATTTAGGTTGGGAAGAGTGGGAGGAATGTTTGTTTTGGAGAACCTCAACAGGGTCATGGAATCTTACAGTGCAGCGAGGAAAGAAATATCTGTATCTCCAAAGAAACAACGGAGCCATAAAATCCAGAGGCTGTTTAGGGATATGTTAACGGCAGGAAGCAGACGAGGGCTTCAGGATATATCCTGAATATGTGTGAGACTGGATTATGAACAACATCACAGTGTACTTCTTGTGGTTTCCTTGAAATCGCCCCTCAGCCCTGCTGAACACCTAGTGCAAAGAGATCCCCACCAAAAAAACTCTAAGGTAGGATGAACAATGCTCATTATAACACAGCTCTGCGAGGCTGCAAGTCTTCCTTACAGGATGGATTTCCAAAAGGCTGCCAGACGCCAAAGTGAAAGATGGCAAATACACAGAGGGAGTGCATGAAAACTGTAGTAGGAATGCACCGAAACAGAACATCAAGAAATAGAACATAGCTGAGGATAAATACGGAATAATAACCCTTGTGTTCTACCCTCAGACATTTCCTTCAATGAAGTAGAAAGGGACAGGCTAGACTAGGTTCCATTTCTGGCCCCACCATGTACATACTGTCCCTTTGGGAATTCCTTAAATACACTGTAATTGTCTTTCCTAGCCTGTTAATCCTCTGTTATAGAGTTGCAGAATTTTGTGGGGAAAGAGAGTTATTAAATAAGGCAATTGAAGTTACAAATGTAGTGGGATCGCATATACTTTCTTGTATTTTTTGTCTTCCCCTAGTTCTTCAGGCAGTTTTCTGTGGACACCAATTTTGGCTGTGGAGAGAGTCATAAGAAAAGGACACAGCCACCCAAGGACAAAGACATTTTTTTTCTCTGAGTGCATGTTTAAGGCCTTGAAATTCTGACTTTCATTTGGAAGAGGTAGGGCCAGGACAGAGAAATATTTCTCTGATAATGGAGTCATCAGCTGACCATAGAGATCCACCAAGCTAGCCCAGACCAGAACTGCCCAGCTGACCCAGGGAATCATCAGAACAATTTTAAAAGTGACAATTATTTTAAGCCACCGCGTTTCAGGGTCGTTTGTAACTGAGCAATAAATAATAGATGTGAGACTTGCAAGATGATGGGACTATCCTGGTGACGGTCACATTTGACTGTGGTTAGATCCTGAATTAAACAAATACTTGCCACAGCAAAACTGCTTTAAACTGAAAGACACTGCCCTACCTGGTGGTGACAAATGTAAAGTAGTTTTTGTTCAATCCAGAGGGAACTTGAAGGCCTTTGATGAGGCTGAGTTCAGGTGTGGAGAAATAAAGTTACATTCCTGGACTTTTGAATATCTTTTCATATAAATTGAAAACAGTGCTCCTCAAACTTTACTGTGTGTATGGATCACCTGGGGGCTGGCTAAATGCAGAATCTGATTCAGGAGGTCTAGATCTCTAGACCACAGCCCAGATTCGGCATTTCTGACAAGCTGCCAAGTGATGCTGATAACCACTGCTCGCTGCTCCGTGGACCACACTTTGCGTGACTAGTCTTTACGTCACCAAATGCTTGGGATCTGGTCATGGTAGAGGACACTCGGCAAACGTTAGCTCCTTCCTTCTTCACTGCCCTCATCTCTCTCTTTCACAGCTCCCCAGGAAGTCTCATATGAAGAGCACTGAACCCCTAAACGCCCGCATCACCACTGGGAATCAGTGGCCTCCACACTGTGACATGCGTGTTTCATTCCTTCGCTTTCTGGAATCTCATGAGCACTCTTGCCAAGCTCCGAACTGTTCTTGGGTCTCTGGTCAAGTCCAATAGGATTATTTTTCTCAGTGCTCCCTCTCCCTGACATTTCTGCTCCATTTGTCACTATTGACCACTTATTTACTCTTGAAATGTTCCCCTCCCAGTGTTGTTGTTGTGCTTGCTGAGTTCTGATTCTACTTACACGTCTCCCGGATCACATTACACTTTCCTCATCTTTCTCCCGTGAGCCTTTCTCTTCCCATGTGCCTTGTAAACATCTTGCAGAGAACCATTTCTATGTACATCTTCTAAATCTATGCTTTGGGCCTTTATCTTCCCGGTTACTTTCGTCCACTTGGTAATAAACGTTCATTTAACTCCTCCTGTGGTGCCCACTCCCTGGGGATACAGACCATAAATACTGCCCTTCCTGCCCTCCCAGAGCACACAATCAAAGGGGGACAGACCACAGGCAAAGTTCGGGTGGGCAGAGGCATTTAAATGATGTTCCTGTGGAGAGTCTGGGCTATCCTTCTCTTTTACTCAACATAGAAAATATGATCCACCAAATTTTCCATCTAAATCCTTCCTCACAGTTGATCCTTTGTCTGCATTTCTTGGGCAGTTCCTGGGCCTCTGGCTTTATCATTTATTCGGAGTCCCACAGTAGCCTCCAAGATGCAGTGTTGCCATGGCCAGACATCACTTGAGGTCAGAGACAGTGTTACTCACTCTTTGGTTAAATGAATCAAGTGTCTCCACTGACAGTAATGAGGAATTTACTTTTCTATGGCTTTGAAAGGTTTTGTCTTACTTTCACATTGCTTTTTGAAATGACTTTGAATAGTACATTAGTTATAATGAATTTTTAACAAAAAACTTCATGTTTATTTACCTTTAACTTGAAGAATACGTGACAATAAAGAATTCAAGCTCCTTAGCCCTTCCTTTTACAATACCTTTTCCATAAGAGTCCTAGAAGCTTTTAGTAATGTTAGCTGTAAAATGAATATTAAGTTTTAACTTCAACTATGAAAGGAATAATTATCCACCTTTAAAATTTCATCCCTCTTTTTAAGAAGCACAAAATTAATTTTTAAATCCTTGATACATGGTGAATTGTGGTTTCCCCCACTCCAGTAGTATTTGGCTGACATTTCACTTTATGCTTGTCACATTTATAGTCCCAAACTAGCAACACATGGTGCAGGAAGGGAGTTATAGGCAGTGGGTGGCAGGATTTGTTTTAAATGATGTGAGAACGTCGGTTACTCATTCTTGTTTCTCAAGTAGCTATTGCCCCACCTGCATCCTCTCTATTCCGAGCTCAGATGATAATAATAATTTTATGGCAGCATATAAATGCCAGTGAAGTCAAAGAATGTATAATAAAACAAGCATCCGAAAACCATTAATTCATAATATCTGTGCTTAGCTATTCTTTTTTCAAAAAATCAGCAAAATATTATTTTAGTTCTCACTGCTTTTCTCTTTGTTGTAGAAGTCTTATAGGATTCATTGTCTAAAATGGTTGTTTAAGAATGTTATTTTAAACAAAGTTGGAAATACACACTGTTTCGTAGCAAATGATCACTGGTTCTACCATTTCAAAATGAAGGCAACAAAACGACAAATTGCTGAGTGTTGAACCTTCGATTTGATACGGTTCAGCTTTTTAGCCTTTCGTGATTTCTCAACCATGATGGTTAGTGGTGAGGTAATTACTGGAGCCAGCATAATTAGGGACCATATCACATTAACAACGTTGGAATACTTGGGTTTGGAATTATTTCTCTGTTCCAAGGTAGCAGTGTGCCTCCCCACAAATTTGCTGTCAGACTTCCTCATGCAAAATTTTGAAATGTTTCTCTCTTTTTCGAGAATCTTGAGAGTTTCCTTATTTAATAAAGGGGCTCTATTTCCCTTTTGTTCTTTATTTATGCTTGATAGAATGTTCACCTGAGTGCATTCCATAATCTTGCCTAGCTTTATTCCTTATATGTTTAGCTAATAATCTTATCCAACTTCTTTATTTTGTGGTGTTTTACTTTGAATTATATTTTATTTTGCAAGCAGTCATTATATATCCTTTTATATTTCCCTTTGTAACATTTTAGGATCCTTTAGACTGACTTCATAGAATTTATTTGCTGTTTTGGATTTCTTATCAGCAAGCTTTCTCACTTATTTCTCGAGTATGATGGACTGAATTTTTTTAAATTGATTTTTTTACTAGTCATCTTCATTTCCTTTGAGCCCGAAATACTTTCCACTGCGTAGGTACCTTGTCTATACATCCATGGACAAGTTGAAGAAGGTGTCCAAGAAAGCAATTTGTGAGCACATTATCAAAGGTTTCATAAATGATATAGTAGAAGTATATTTATTGATGTAGAAGGGATGTTCAGGAAATATTGTCAGGGGAAGTACTAATTTTCTAAAATTAATGAATACAGTGGGAATCTCATTTTCATGTATTTTTATAGAATAACTTAAATATTTTATATTTAGAACATAATCTATAGACAGAAAAATTTGTAAGGATGAATACCAACATAAAAAATTATAAAAATAATTTTATTTAAACTCATAAAATGTATAGAGAACACATAAAATAAATAAATAAAATGGTCACATACAGGTGTGCCCGTGGCCATTTTTCTCCAGTCTTGAAGATATATAGTAGTGATACCACCGAATCCTCCTATGAAGGCTTACTATATTTCATTCCCTTCCTTCCTCACCAGAGGTATCAAGATCCCAAAGGTGGTATTTATCATTCTCATGCACATTTCTAAATTATTACTAAATTTGTAGGCATCTATAGATCATATGTAGTATTATATTACATTTTTAAATTTTATTTCACTTAGTACATAACATTACACAACTTGCTTTCTTCTCTTAATATCATATTTTTGAGATTTATCTATGTTGCCACATATAGTTCTAGTCTAGTCCATTTTTTTCATTGACCTTTCTATTACTAATTTTGGATTTTTTAAAAAATTATAACAAATATATATCATTTCATTATACTTCAAAAATTCTTATCTTCTTAATCTGTGGCTTAATTTTCCACAAATCAGAAGAGGAAGTAATAATAACTTTTTATCAGAAATATGAAATTCAGAAAGACTTGTTTTTTATTTTTCTTTTTCTAAAGACAGGATTTCACTCTGTTGCCTAGGCTGTAGAGCAGCAGCATGATCATAGCTCACTGCAGCCTCGAACTCCTGGGTTTCAAGCTATTCTCCTGCCTCAGTCTCCTTAGTAGCTGAGACTATAGGCGCATACCACCACATCTGGCTAAGTTTTTAATTTTTTGTAGAAATTGAGTCTCACTATGTTGCCCAGGCTGGTCTCAAACTCCTGGCCTCAAATGATCCTTCCACCTTGGCCTCCCAAAGTGCTGGGATTACAGGCATGAGCCACTGCATGTGAAAGAAAGATTTCTTTAGGAGGATATTTACGGGCATTCTTTATGAGAATTTTTTTAAAATTTGGGTTACTTCATAGCTTTTTGCAATGTTCCTTTACTTACAATAAAGATTCCTATAGAAAGAACAAATAGAGAAGATCAAATTCTTAATTGTTGTATTATTTTTCAAAATGAAGGTCTTTCTGTTCTTGGTCTGCTATTTCATTAGCATTCATAACTTTATCTTGGACCTCTAGATGAATTTTTTTTATTTCAAAGTATTAAGGAGAAACAAATGTTTTTGGTTACTTGGATCACTTTTGTAATGCTTGAATCACAGCTATTAATATAAGTATGACCATCACCCAAATAGTATTCACTGTATCCATTAGGTAGGTTTTTGTCCTTCCTCTATTCCTCCCTCCCCCCTGCTTGATTTCCACTAAGGTTTACATTCCTCCATGCACATGTGTGCTCTTTGGTTAGTTCCAGTTTAATGTGAGTACGTGCGGTGTTTTTTTTTTTTCCCATTCTTGTGATACTTCACTTAGGATAATGATCTCCAATGCCATCCACATTATTGCAAAAGGCATTCATCCATCCTTTTTATGGCTGAATAGTTCTTCATGATATACATATATCACATTTTGTTAATCCACCCATGAACTGATGAGTGCTTGGCTTGATTCCACATCTTTGCAGTTGTGAATTTTGCTGCAATAAACATTTGAGTACAGGGGTCTTTTTTGATAAAATGACTTCTCTTCCTTTGGGTAGACACTTAGTAGTGGGAGTGCTGGATCGAATGGTAGGTCTACTTTTAATTCTTTGAGAAATCTCCATATTGTTTTATGTAGAGGCTGTACTAATTTGCAGTCCCACCAACAGCATATGAGTGTTCCTTTTTCTCTGCATCCATGCCAACATCTGTTGTTTTTAGACATTTTAATAAAAGCCATTCTAACAGGGGTAAGGTGATACCTCATTTTGGTTTTAATTTTCATTTCCCTGATGATTAGTGATGTTGACCATTTTTTCATATGTTTATTGTCCATTTGTCTATCTTTTTTTGAAAAGCTTCTGTTTATGTCTTTTGCCCACTTTTTAATGGGGTTGTTTGGTTTGTATTTTTTTTTCCTTGCTTATTTGCTTGAGTTCTTTGTCTTTTCTGGATATTAGCCCTTTATCAGATGTATAGCTTGTAAATATTTTCTCCCATTCTATAGGTTGTCTATTTGCTCTGTTGATTATTTTCTTAGCCGTGCAGAAGATTTTTAGTTTAATCAAATCCTATTTATTCATTTTTGTTGTTGCTGTGGTTGCCATTGGGGTCTCAGTCATAAATTCTTTGCCTAGGCCAATATCTAGAAGAGTTTTTTCTACATTTTCCTCTAGAATTCTTATGGTTTCTTGCCTTATATTTAAGTCTTTTATTCATCTTGATTAATTTTTGTGAGTGGTGAGAGATAGGGTTCCTGTTTCTTTCCTCTGCATGTGGCTATCAAGTTTTCTCAGCACCATTTATTGAATAGGGCTTCATTTCCCCAGCATGCATTGTTGTCTGCTTTGTTGAAGATCAGTTGGCTATAGGTGGATGCTTGTATATCTGGGTTCTCTGTTCTGTTCCATTAGTCTATGTCTCTCTTTTTATACCAATAGCATGCTGTTTTGGTTACTATAGCCTTGTAGTATAGCTTTAAGTCTAGTAATGTGATGTCTCTAAATTTCTTCTTTTTGCTTAGGATTGCTTTGGTTACTTGGATTCTTTTCTGATTCCAAACAAAGCATAGAATTATTTTTTCTAGACCAACCTCTCTATGTCCTTGAGTTTTACATAATTTTTTTTTGGTAAATGGATATCTGGATTTTGCTATTTTTGTTTAATCTGACAATTTCTGTCTATTTAATAACTAAATTAATCTATTTATATTTGTTTTCATTAATGATTTATTTGTGCCTATGTGCCTTTGTCCTTTATATTTAGCAGACTTTTCCTTTGCTGCTTTTTTTTCTTCTTTTCCCACCTTTTCATTTTCTGCATTTTCATGACCCTCTTTTTTTTCCCCCTCTACTGGTTTGAAAGTTAAATATTCTATTTAACTTTTAACTTTTTCTATATCAATAATATTTTGATGAATAACATTAAATTTTAACACCTATATTTGACTTCAATAAATTTAAAATTAATATTTCTCCCCTTTCTCAAATTATACAGAGATCTTATATTTCTTTTACTCCAGTCACCCCTATTTCTATCTCTCTCTCTTTTTTATTTAAGAAATTGAGTAAAGATTCAGATTCTTTCCTTGTTTCCTGAAATATAAAGACTTTTTCAGAGCTGTATATTATCCATGTCAATAAATTACTCTAAGAACTGCTTTCTATGTATCTTCTAGAAAACGTAAACTGGTTAGTGTACATAACCCAATTTCAGTCCAGTCACCAGTTTAAAAATTTGTATTGAGCATCAAGTATATTTCCAGAATTGTGCCAAGTATACTGAGGTATGTAAGGAAGCTGCCCACTCAGTTTCCTCTTCTATCCTGTTAGAATGGCCCTCCTACATTCTAATTATTGAAGTCATGTCACCCAGACTTAGTTCAGCCAGTTGCATTGTAGTTCTTATTAGGAATTGAATTCTATAATTCTTATAGCTCCACCTGTATCACAGATCCTACAGAGGGGAGAGGTTCATATGTAACATATAGAGAGAAAACTTCATGACAGGTGTACACAAAGAAAAAATATTTCAAGTTATATATTCTCATCAATACATTAATTTCTGAATATAGGAGTTAATTTTTAGTGAGTACTTTACAATAAAAATACCAGTGACCATCATATTATTATTGGAATGAAAGGTAAATTCCATAAAGAGAAAAACAATTAAAATTATATCTTACATTAATGGTTTCTATGAGAAAATATTTAGAGACATATAGCTGAAGACTCCCCACAGAGAGGTACAAATTACTTTTTCACAGTGATAGCTCTGATCTTATGTGTTCATTTATACTTTGCATTGTTCCAGAAAGGGCTTTAAAAAAAACAATATAAAAGAATATGTTCTATGAGATATAATAAATCGTATTATTTATCAATTATTTATACATGATCAATTCAATTTTGAATAAGAATATGTAAGCCAGTATTTAGCACAATATCTGCCATGAGGTTCTGTATATTTATTAGAGGTGAGATACAAATTTGGCTCTAGATTTCCTAGGAGCTAATACAGGGATTGGAGGGGCCAGTTAAGATAGTTATACAATTCATAATGCTTATAAGATTTAAAAAAAAAATTGCTAAGGGAAAGGAGAAAGCAAACCATTTCCAGTACAGCGACCAGGAAGTAACCTCTCCTCTGGGTAATCATGAAGCCCTGAAACGTAGGGCCTGGCCATCTCAACAACTAGCATGGTAAATTCTGCAGTGAGATTCACAGGTGTTTTTTTCAGGTCAGACACATGCCTTCATAAGTTGCCTTCATAAGTCAACAAAGACAGTCTGTGATATTGGGTTCTAAATTGATCTGAATTTGTTAGACTATCTTTCAGGCAACCTAAACTTCATTTCTCTTGGTTAGCCTTTGCTTACCTACTGCGTGACAGTAAACATGAGATTCTTTACCCCATGTGAGCATCTTGCCGTGCAGCAGCTATCCTCCCTGTTAGTGACGGTGCAGACCCACATGCTGTAACAATCAGCTGCACTGGGTCTGGCCAACATCCTCTCAAGAGTGTTGACAACTCCCCACAAAAACACCTCAGGAGAAGTCTTCCCCACTTCCCTGTGGAGGAAAACCAAGATACCAGTGTTCAGCATCGACATTTTCTCAAGATGCAACTCAGAACCCACTCTAGCGTATAGATAAATATACCTCGGGACACTCACAGTGGAGTATCCACAGAACTTTAACCTTTACTAATGTAAGTAAGCCTGTCCTAGGGAGCTCTCCAAGATAAACAGGGTTGGATAATAATGTATGCTGAGATAATTAGAGGTGTTAATTTGTTTATGATTCTTAACTATAGGCTAGATGTTGGGGTCAGCTAGTGAAAATGATTGCATTGGCTGTAAGATCATTCATCTACATGGGCCCTTCTTCCTGGCAGTCATGAGTGAGCTGGGTCTCTTACTGATTCACACTGTTGGTATTTAGTAACAGCAAAACCATGCCTTGTGCCTGGAGGTGAGTATGTCATTTATTTTGTTGAACCTGAAATATGGTAGGCACTTTTGATATCTGGACTCTGGTCATTTTTATACCATTGCCCTGTCAAAACTCTAGTATTTTCAAATCTACTTTCATTTACCCTTAAGATTTTACAAATCTTTTCAATATAATTTTTATCAAAATTACTAGAGAAATTTTTAGTGGGAATTACTTCTTTGTTATGAGTTTGCTAAATTTTGTAAAATTATGTTTATTTACTCTAGAATTTTATAATGAAAATTATTAAACATTATTAGTACTAGGCAAGATGTTACAGAGTGTAGTTGGTCTTTTTTTAGACAGAGATCCTAAATAGTTTTCTTAGCTCCCTATGAGAGAAATTATTCTTGCTCATTATTTTTTGAATGATTCAATGTTAACATTTTATTTATACTTAGATAAACAAAATGTTTCTTGGGCCACCTCTAATGAGATATTTCTTTTTTAAAAATATCTCTGTTATGATTAATGAAACTTTAACTGAGGAATCACCACAAGATGTATAGAAAACACTTCATTGTGTGCGTGCTGGACCTGACCACAGAAAATGCTCATCATTTGACTAGAAATTTTGGCTTGACTCTTCTTCTTTAGAGAGAGGCACAATCTCTTCAAGAAAGAAGTTTAAAACTCCATTTTCCTTTAGCAAAAGTAGAAATGTTTCCTTAGAAATATTTTAATTCCTGCCACAATTTAAATACTAACAGGATTTTATTCAAGTTTCCAGAAAAAAAAATCATCCTTGAATAGAGGATGTTTGGAAATTTTCTGCAATAAAACCATATTAAAAAGTCAGATATAAATAATTGAAATATGGGACTATCTGGCCCTCATATTCATTGACACAGGAATTATTCTCATGCTTAATACATCATGCTTCTTCCAGAATCAATGTTGAGAAATGGATTTTTGTCTTAAAAACCAATTTTCTTTAGTTCTTAAAAGAGTTTTTAATGAGAAAGGGATTGTGGTTCAGCAGAAAAGACAGTGACTGAATTCAGATGATTTCAATTTGAGTCCTGAATTAGCCACTTCCTAGCTTACCTTGGAAAGTCACCTAAATTCTTTGAATCTCAGTTTCTTTATTTTTTCACAAATACGATTAGTAATATAGATCCCACTACCTTACATTCTGAGCTTCTGTTCCAGGTTACTTTTGTTTACATGTTAAAGTTACAACAGAACCTTGAAAAAATAGTAGGCTAACTAAATTAAGCAATCATGTAGCTTGTAGAATTATGCAAAAATAATTTATTTTTGCATTTTTAAACTTTAAAGGATACTCTACATTCATACAATAGAGAATAATTATCTTTTTAATTATGAGCCAGAATGAGAAATACCTGCTTTCTTTTTTTTCTTCTTCACCTACCTTCACTTTGGTGCCTCTTTCCTTTTCTCAGTGAAAACCAGGTCTTTGTCTCTGCCAGGCTTAGACTACTCCATGGCTGTTTCACATGCTGCCTAAGGAAAAAAGATGCTTTGTCTTTGTCTACAGTGTTCAATTTAGGACAATACTTACTGAGGACTTGTTATATTCCAGGCATAATGCCATGTACAAGGAACACATATTATGTTCCTCTTAGAGTGCTTAGAGGCTACTTGCAGAATGGGTTTCTGCTTTGAGTATTCCACGCATTGTTAGTAAAATGAATGAGTGAGAAATTGAACTAGGAACTTCTAAAGTTCACTCCAACTCACAGAGTCGATGAGTCTATGATATACATACAAGGTATAATTACTATTGCAGATTATACACATATATAGTATAGTGTTTAATTTTTTTAGAATTAGAATTTGGACATTAAAAAGTGCTGTTGCTGGTACATTCCACTTAATTGCCTGTGATGGTATTATTTCTACGTGTTCAGGAGAGCTCATGGCTGCTTGGACCCGGTAGAGATTAAAGGGCAGGAATAGTGACCCAGTACCCTGGTTTCTCAGGATTCACCCAGTTTTAGCACTAAGAGTCCCATGTCATGGGAAACCCCTCAGTTCTGGGGTTTATCAAAAAGCCTTTAATTAGTGGCTGTCCTGGTTGAATGGGTGAAAAATTTAGCCTGGCATAAGAGGATGGTTATACAGGGAAGGCAGAGCCATAGAGAGATGATTGCTTTAACTTTAAAAATACAACTGGGACAAGGAATTTAAGGAGAAAAGAAGGAGAAGATGTGAAACAATTGGATGGACCATTGCACAATAAAACTCAGCTGGGGGTTACATTGTTTCAAATCCTCAAGTTGATTGTTAAAAATAGTAAAAACGTTTTTAAAGCCTATAGGCTTTGGAAAGGAGCTAAGATCCCTAATTCCAATAGCAGAATCTGTCCACAGCATTCTTTTTTGGTCCTATGCCCC
>CAUYSK010059449.1:0-58574 GCA_963575035.1 Avahi laniger | reverse complement strand
ACTATATATCATATGTGGATTATAAAGGATGATGCCTGAATTGGCTGGCTCTTTCTTGGCAATTAATCATGATGGTGGTACCTACAGATGGAAAAATCACATGAGCCTTCTTTGCTTTCTTTCTTTCTTTCTTTCTTTCTTCTTTTTTTTTTTTTTAATTTGAGACAGAGTCTCACTCTGTTGCCCTGAGTAGAGTGGAGTGCTATGGTGTCAGCCTAGCTCACAGCCTACTTTGAGCTCACAGCTCAAATTCCTGGGCTCAGGTGATCCCCCTGCCTCAGACTCCTGAGTAGCCGGGACTTACAGGCGCACACCAGGATGCTCCGCTAATTTTTCTATTTTTAGTAGAGACAGGGTCTCCAACTCCTGAGCTCAAGCGATCCTCCCGCCTTGGCCTCCCAGAGTGCTAGGATTACAGGTGTGAGCCACCGCGCCTGGCCCCATCATTTGTTTAACATCAACCAAGTGCCAGGTACTAGATGATACATTTTATACGCATTATCTCATTTAATCATCAAAACAACCCTATGACCTGGATATTATTATCCCCATTTTACAGTTGAGAAATCTTTGGGTCTGAAAGCTTAAGTAATGTGTTCCACTTCATATACCTAAGGACTACAACCTAATTCTTCCCACGTGCCCCAAATCTCAAAATCTTTCCACCTGTAACAAATTGGTCAATGGAATTTTTCATGTTTTAACTAGTTGTCTTAGCTGAAAGTCCATCATCTCTGTAATGTAATAACTCCCCAAGACAGGGAAGAATCATTCAAAGCAGTTATGTGGCAACAGACTAAGCAAAAAACTATTGGACCTAATTGAACTATTTTTTATGCTTATTCAGATAAATTGCTTACATGTGTAGACATTGTTTTGTTTGCCCTCAAAAAATTTCCCATGTTATTCCCATTTCACAGAAATATAGAGACAGAGATCAAGTTTTCCCCTGCAAGCCAAAGAAGGCCGTTGACATGACCATTCTTGACTTTTCACTGGATTTTTCACAATAAGACCATATCCATCATTAGGACAGGGACTTAGTCACATCATCATTCTTAGAAGCTTAAGGCTGTCACTGACCTTATGGATCATCTTCTACAGTGGAATGTTACTTTTTAATTTTTGGACCACACACTACTTTGAGGCACTGATGAAAGCCATGGACCCTTCTCCCAAGAAAAATGCACATATGTATCCACAGAACTTGGCACTGACATTCAGTGGCATCATGGACCTCCATCCGCAGACCTCCCGGGGGTCCATAACTCCTGGCCAGGAATCTCTGATCTAATGAATTTTAAAGTTTCATGTTACATATGAAGAAACTCAAACTCAAGCCTAGGGAGGCTGACCTTCTCAAAATCACCCAGCTAAGCTGAGGCAGAGCCTGTTTGTATAGTGCAGGCCCCTGGATAAAGGAGGCCACCCTGATTTTGCTGTCTGTAAAAAATGCCGTGGATATTGATTAGGAAAACAAAGCAGACTTTGGGGAAAGAGTGCATACTACAATATATTACATGTAGAGTGCATTTCAAAATTTAAAAACAGTTTATGGATAATATTTCTAAACAAAATGAGATTAGATCAGATTATGGTGAATAAAATGAAAAACAAAGAAAGAGAAGTGGATAGCCAGAATGATAACAGTTCACTGTTAGGAACTGGGAATCGAATTTTGGCATCTGAGTCAATAAAGGAGAAAAAACTGTGGTGATATACTAGAATCCTATTTTCCATCAATTCTGAAAGTCTTGCATTTGGTATATGGTGTCTTGGCATGATTTTTTCAGACAAAGCTTAATTATGGAAGTAAGTTATTATGTAGGATTCTCCATCTTCACCAGTTTCAATTTAACAATTTAAACTCATCAAAGGATTTTTCTTTCTGGATACGAAAAAGATAAGAACTGATTTCATTTCTTAAACAGGAATTTATATTTTACCTTTATCTCTACTATCTTTGGGGAGGATGGGGAAGATTTGGAGTGGGACACAGTCTGGTGTCTTCCAGAAAGTAAGATCTAGAGTCACAGAAACTTAAGTTCAAATCCCAGCTGGGGTCCCAAGAGTAATTCCACTCAGCCTCTCTAGGCCCATTTCATCATCTGGAAAATGGCCATCATAATAGTTCTTCCTCACAAGGGTTTGTGCAGATTATAAAGCTTTTGGTGTATACAATACCTAAAACATGATTAATGCTCTGGCAGTGTCACCTGTTGTTGCTGCTTTCTCATGGTTGGAGGATGTGATAAGGAAGGAGCTATTGGAAAAAGCCTCTCTGGGGGCATCTCCCAGGAGACTTGGCTCCTCGACAGCTACCTTCTGGGGTGTCACTGAACAAGGCACAGTCCCCATGTCATCGGCTGGTTCAGTGTCTCATCCCTACTCTGTTTCAAATCTGTTTGAGAAGCCACCTTGGAAGTGATGGGAGAATTATGAATATAAAGGTCTCCATGCTGAAAAGAAAAACTACCTCCTTATTTCTAAGAGATTTTATTTTTTCTCATTTTCCCTACTAGTTTTAAATCAACACAAAAATACAGGATGGTCTGGTATATATAAAAGTCTTTATCTCAATTATATACACATATATATACATACATGTATGTATGTGTGCATACATATATATATATATAATTTAATTAATCAAATACAGTCAGCTCTCTGTATCTGGGGATTCAACCAACCCAGATTGAAAATGTAGTTAGGTCTATGATGGTTGTGTCTGTACTGACTATGTACAGACTTTTTTTTTTGTCATTATTCCCTAAATAATATAGTATAACAACTATTTACATAGCATTTACATTCGCCCATGGACAATGAGGGATGGCTGTATTTTAAATAGATTTTTTGCCTTGTGAAATTATAACTTCTGTTTTCATATTGCATAATCTTTGGTTTCAATACTATTAAAGCAGCAACCAGAAGCTTCTCAGCATCAACATTATGTAGAAATACTATACTAGTAATGTAAGGAAAGTCACATGTCTAATTTTTACAAAATAATTTTGTATCATTTTAGTCCAAATTACTAATTTATTCCTTTTAATTATAAAAAAACTGACACATACAAAAGAATCTTATTTAACATATATGGAAGTTCCAAATCATAATGCATAGCTCATAAATTCACCACTCAGGTTACGACCTAGAACATCTCCAATACCACTGAAGCCCCCGGGGCAGGCTCCTCCCCAAGCCCTTCCTTTTCCTCTCCACCCACAAAGGTACCTAGTATCCTGAATAATTTGCTTATTTTAAAACAAAATTCTAAATGAAATCATATGAATTTAGATGATAGCTTTTCCAGGGCCCTGGGATCCAGGGCATTCTAAAGTTGCTCTCCAGACTCCCAGATAAAGGTGTTAATGACAGCTCACTCCCCCAAGAGGGCAAGAAGTTTGTCTTTCTAAACACATAGGATCAAAGGAATCCTTAGATTGACCAAAGCCATAGGAAGTATACAGCATGAACAAAGAATTCTCACCAAAAGAAAATAAAAACGTAATGAAGGCTTTCCAACATTTATGTTCAATCTCTCCCTTCTGCCCCTTGGTTCTCTCACTGACCAGCAGGTGTGAGAGATCTGCGTTTGGGCTGTCATTTGGCCAGATGGAAGTGGCAGACAGGGATGATGACAAACTATTCCAAAATTTAGTCAAGGGAAAGCTATCTCAATTGTTTGAAGTCTTCCAAAGACGTTCCTGACCTTTATTATCCCAAAGGTCCTTAACGGGGTTACAGTAAAGTACCACGGGGCATGAAACACAAGCATGTTGGAGCGACGTAGTGGCTATCTGAGTGTATTCTCATTCATCTGCGAGTAAGGTGAACGAGGAATTGTGCGCATACTTTGTGAATAAAATCAGTTCTTTTCACTAGTTTGCAATCTAATAAGCAATGTTCATTAGCAGCTGGAAAACCAGTTTTTAGTCTATCACAAATCTGCGTTAACGCAGACTCCTCTGTGTTTGGATTTTTAATCATTATTCAGGGACAGTAGTAAAGTAGAACTTTGAACTATTTATAAATAAAGGGTTCGATTAACATGTTAACTATGTAAGCTACATTCCATGGCTAGGTTTTTAAACACTGGAGAGTACAACTTTTTAAAACTTTTTAAATAGCTTTAGAAACATTCGCTTCCATTTAACAGCTTAATTTGCCAATTATAAGTCATTTTTATTGATTCATTTTTTAAACAAGCTTCTAATGTTTTGTTAGTCTGGTGAAAGTTACCAGGTTTACTTGAACATTTTTCAGAACTAAACTTCTGTTAAAATATTTTATAATTTTTACTGGCGTTCTTCTAGTTGGTCTAGATTAGTGAGATCTGACATGACATTTGAGATTAGTACCAATGACTGAGTTAAAATGTCAGGGTTTATTTTCCATTTTAATAAGCCCCTACATCACATATAGTTCCTTTGTTGGAATAAAAATCTTGGTAAAGTACACATCAGTCACTATAAATAGCAGCTACAAGCCTGTACATTCAGGAGAGTCTCCAGAGAGTGTATTTTAAACCCCACATTGTTTAGAATAGGAAATTCTTCCAACATTCAGATTTTCCACTGTGGGTGACATGGACTATCCTGTGTCACATCTTCACTGGCTTCTATTTTCCTGTACCATTTAGGAATTCAACTGATAGATAGGATCGCTCGGTATGTGCTTTTTATTTTTTCTTAGGTTAGCCTGGGTCTTATTGTCTGGTGGGAATGTTGCATGCTTCACGGGGCTGTCCAAATGAAAGCTAGATAGCTCAGAGCCGGCACCAGCAAGGAGGTAATGAAAGAGTCCTTTATTTCTGGAGCTAGTAGTGCTACTGTGCCTGCTTGGAATAACAGCAGTCAACCCATTTTTGATTCCCCCAGAAAACCTTGCATTGTTGGCAGGTTTTTCTGGGGGAACTCAAGAGACTAATAAGGAAAATAACCAAGCAGGAAGTGAGCGAACAGAGGAGCAGGGTGAGATGATGGGTTATCGCGCTGATCCAAAGACAAGAAGCATCATCGGGTATGATTACTCTGCATCTTTCCCCAGGGGCTATTGGCAGCTACAGTAGGTGTATACCACTGCCCACTCCTTCCTTGAACAGTTCTTCTGTTTCTCTAATCAAAACTGTTGTGTAAATCTTGAGTTTTTTTAGTGGGGGTTCATTTCAGGGATCTAATATTCCCTCATCATTTCTCCTTCCTTGATGAAGAAGATGAGAAAGGAACTACTATTTAGGGCCTTGGACAATAATTGTGATGTAGAAAGAGTGGTTACCTGATACCCTTCCTTCCTGCTATTCCCTTTTAAGAGCCTTTGACTCTATCTAACCATGAGAACCAACTATTCCAAACACATGTGTTTGTCTCTGAAACAGCATCCTCACAGTATGTACTGGCTACCCAGGGATTATCATTGCTGCAGATGCTCAGTGGTTTTTGAACTGAACAGAATGAAGTTTTTTAAAACTCAAGGCTGAGGCAGAATAGAAAACCCCAAACCCTTTAGTCCCTAAGTGCCTCATATCACTGGCACATGAATATAAATTTTATCTCGCTGTGACAATTTTTTGAGTATGGTAGAGCTGAACTAGGGAGACATATGCTTCAGAAAACGGTCCGTTATCCATGAGACCTCTGCCTGAAATGCAGAATTACTTCTAGGAGACAGATTCTAGTGTCCTGTCGGCTTATGTGGTCAGAAATGAACCTCTTCTCTCTCATGTTCTCTGAAAAGGCACAGGAGGCCCAAATCATTGGACCCAGGCTTGCAAGCAACACGCAAGAGCACACAGTCAGGGGAGGGTTCAATCTGGAAACCTTTTCATTCCCTCCAACCCTGGGGTCTTTTTACTCTGCACTGTGCCGTGCCCAACTCTCAATCTATCATCACAAACCCGTGCGATGTCCTCTAACTCCTGCTAACGAAAGCACTGTTTAATTCAAAGGTAAGAGAAAAGACAGATAAAGGTTTAGGAGATCTGGGCTTCTTTTTCTATAACACAGAGCCAACCTTTCTCAGGGTGGCTGAAAAGATTAAATGAGATATAGAAAAATGTCACCGGAGGTGTAAAGGGTGATGCATGTGTCATACGTTTATCATGTTGAGATGCCTATGTGATTAATTTAAATTGGATAGCTGTCTATGGAGTTGCAGGTTTCACATTGGGCATGTTCCATGATTCAAAGGAATTTTTACATTTCTCACCCTGCCACCTTATGCTATCTGACTGGCCCTCAGGTATTCCAGCCTTTTAAAAATCGGACACAGAAAAAACACTATAAAATGTCACCTGTCACTCTCTCTAGAGCCTATCACTTCTGGAGAGGGCTTAGGACCGCAGTTGCAGATTAGGAGAAACAAAGCCTTTTTATCTTCTCTTTTCTTCCAGTTGTGAATTGAAGAGAAAGTTCAAAAGATTTAAAATGGTGGCTTTATCCCAATCAGAATGAAACTGTCCTATGTTTACCTAGAGACCCCTGCGGTTGGTCACTTACTTGTCTGGTTTTGTTTCCCAGCCAGTGGTGGTGCCCAGACTTAGAGAGATTCTAATCTATGCTCTTCCTCATGGCTGTCTTCTCCCTCCCAAGCCTCTCGTAACTGGTGAACTCTTTCGTGCCTTGAGGGTCTAGCTCAAGTCACCCTCCAGAAAAAACCCTCCCCAGATGTTCCCAGTCAAAGTGACTGATTTCCTACTTGGGTCTCACATAGCACCTTTTATGTATGTTAATTATTATCACCTATTTAGTATGATGATTTGTTCACATGTCTGTTTTCTCCCCCAAATCGAAAGCAACTCTAGATGAGAAACTACATCTTATTCACTTTTATCTCCCCAAAGACCAGCACACAATGTTGAATGAGGCCAAATACTCCAATACATATCTGTATATCAAGGCAGAATTTTGCTAAATTTGCTAAGCTATTTATAGAGAAGCAGAAATGTTAGCTACCTTTGTGGTATCCTCTGAGATTTGACACCATCAATACCTTTCCTGGGGTTCCACCACTCCTCTGCTGAGCCTTCAAGCCATTGGAATTTTGACTCTCTATTTTTTTTTCTCTAGAGATACAAAGAGATTTATCTCATGCATTTCTCCGATTATTAAGGATAATTGGACTTTTACATAATATAATTTGGACCATTTATACTCATTTAGTTGCATTATGGAGACAAATGATATTAGTATGGTAAGAGTCAATTTCTTTTTTGGGGGGGGCCTATTTGCTGTAGTACTCAGGCCCTTAATATTATTTGCAATTAATATCTGCATTGTAAAATCCGATAATCATCAGATTACAGGGTTAATACCAAACACTCAGGAGCCCAGCAAAAGCTTCTCTAATGAAAGACTAAGTTTGTGGACAGAGGAGTAAAGTTCTCCAGTTAATTCCAGCAAAATGAGCAGAAATAGATGAGAAGAAGGGCCAACCTCAGGCAAGTATTTATGAATACTCTCTCTGAAATAGAGAGTGTTGAACATATGAGTTGGGTCCAAAGTTTAGACTCTAAGTGGTAGATTGTTTTCTAATATTGGGATGTAATCATGGACCAAAAAAATAAAGAAATAAAAAAAATAAAGGAATACATCAGAACCCAAGACTTTTTAATCAAGGTATATAGAGGTTTAGTTTTTTTATTCCCAGTAAAGTGGAGCATTTTTATAAATGGTTCATGCACCTCAACTAGTAATGTTTGCAAGAAGGATGAGGAGTGTTTATAAATTGAGTTTCTTCATTAGAAAAGTATACCCTTTGGCTAATCTGTTAACATAAAATTTATAATTAAAATAAAGTCAGTGAACTGGGACATTCAGAACACATACACCTGAAAGCACAATATAATAGCCTCAGAATTATATCTGTTAATTTTCAATTTAATTTTTAATTCTTAGACCCACTGAGAAAGAGTCAGAAGGAAAGATAATTTGAAGTTATCCTAGAAAGACTCTGAATTCTAAAATACCTGGGAGAATCTCAGATTACTTCAGCCCTCTCTACTTTGCAACATATTTTAGAAAGCTGAATTCATATTTCAGATCATTGGCTTTCAGATTTAAAGCGACTGCTACTTTTTTTAAAGTATCATCTATTTTGTATTCTTTGTAGTCTTCATAAAGTCTTAAAATTAAAAAGCTTTCCAGATGGCTTCTGGCTTAAATGAGAAAAGTGAAGATGATTTTTTTTTATTAAATGTTTTCCTTAAAAAACTTACCTAGTTCTATTCTATAAATTAGTGAGCAGAAAATGAGCTCCATTTGCTTTTCTTGTCTTAATTCTGATAACAGTTTGATTTCATTGCTCAATAACTTCAAAGTAAAATAGCATCTTAAAGCAGAAAAGCTTTCTTCTCCTAGTCTATTTCTAATCTCCTGCCTCAGGCTGCCACCATAAAGGCACCAAGAATTCTACAAAAGAGCATTTCTAATAAATGCAATGCATAAGGGTCAAATTGCATTAGGCGTCCCAGATTTAAGCAAGTGGAATCTAACTGTAATCTATGATATTAGCGAGTGTAAAGAAAGAATGGCCAGTAGAAGAGGTCTGCATGAATGCCAAGTCCAAGACCAGGTTTGGCACTGGGCATCTAGGAATATCCAAATGAGATAGACCTTGAACCTCAGGATTGGTTCAGTCTCATGACGTGAGAAGCATTCTCTCCATTGGAAGAAATGTTTCCTTACCTCTCCCCTTGACTTAGGTGAAATATTGCTTGTGATGATTTCACTTTCCCTTGGTCTGACTCCACACTCATGAAGAAGTCTCTGTTGACTATTCAGCCTCCTGACATTGTGGCCTGGGGAATGGGAGGTGCCCTGGTTGGAAAATGAGAGCTCTCCAGGCACTGAAGAGGGAGGTCACTCATTCTATAATATCTTAATTTAATTGGCATTGTGATGCACACCTCAGTCTCTTGTGCAGCTGTGAGTCAGTCAGTTTCTCTGAGATCTGTTAACTCTAGAACTCCTAAAATCCAGTTTCTCATGCAGAAGAGTTTGTAGATCCAGCACTGTTATGAATATTTCAAAAAATGCCACTCTGTGGAAGCATTTGGAAGGACCAGCTGACTGACCTTCTTGGTACAGCATTTCTATCTGCTCCATTATTGCTTCTCTTGGACCCAGAGAGCAAATGGCAAGTACTAACTGACCATCTGCTATAGGCCTAACTCTCTTCTGGGCTGTATCAGGTGCAAAAGTGGTATTAGGAAATATCCCTGACAGCAAAAAGGTGACACTGTACTTTTTTTGTTGAATAAAAAAAGTATGTACATAAGAACCATGAATAAATGTGCATATAGCCATATATTTATTTCTAACTACAGATATCATAATCGTGTACTGATTCAAGCAAGATGTTATTACAAAATAGGACAGTACCTAACAAGGTGTCATTTATATAATATAAATAATAAGCATAATACCCAAAGTATCCAAAACTATTTTTCTAGCAATAGGAACAATATGCTTTGATCTACATCTGACCTCCCCAAAAGGAAATCAATATTTTTTAAGACTTTATATGGTATCACTGGAAAAAAATCTGGATTTGATTCTAGCCATAAAAGTCATGTGTAAATTTAATATACAGATACGTAAAGTGGATGCCAGCAAATAAATTTATGGTTGTGGAAATATTTAGATACTTTGAACAAGAGTGATACACACTGAGAATTCTGTGACTTTTGAACTAATAAACCTCCTTTGAAGATTTGAGCTTTTCCCCTGCAGTAGAATTATATCTTTAGAGTCCCTATGATAATTTCTTAATTTCCTTTGCAGTTTAATTATATCTGTATATAACAAATCTACATTTTAAAATATGTCACTATGGCCTATGGGTAGAAATCTTATTCTTCATGTATATACTTCTTTCCTAGCATTATACAAGGTAGATATTATTATTAGTTTCACTGAGACCAGAACCAGGGTTTTGTAATTCTGCACCAGCCATCATTCATCCAAGAAACTGTTAGAACCCTACTATTTCCAAGCACTGTTTGTTGTTTTAAAGATGGGTTTTAAGCTGGAGGGCAGACGTGAGTTAGAGACTTTAAAGTATGATCCTTTTAAGATAGAAACTTTTCAGGGGAAAAAAAAAATAGTCCAGCTGGTTTAAAAACCCTAGATTTTAAAAAAGAGCTTAGAGAGCAGACTGAAATAATTGGAGCAAGAGAGTTTAAACAGAAACAAGAGCCTCACAGCTTATTAGCTGGAGGGGCTGACTCACACATTGCAACATAATTATTTCCCAAATACAAACAAGAGTAGGCTCAAGCTTTCTGGTCTCTCCTCCTAAGATAATAAATTACAAAGAAATAAAGTGAAACCCAGGAAGACTTCACGGAGGTGAGATCAAGCACTTGTTCTTAAAGAATCTCTAGAATTCAGAGAAGCAAAGGTAATAAGAAAAGGAATTCTAGACTTTTATCTAGAGAAATGGAGAAGCATTAGCTCATCAGGGGAAGGTGAGGAGTGTTAAGAAATATCAGGCAAATGGTGGCAAATGCAAATAATCCTCACACAGAGTATCAGTTCTTTTTATGATAAATGTTGGGGTGCACACTGACTGATGATGTGTGTTAGACTGCCCGTGAGGGTACAGCTAGAGGGCAGGATCTGCTGCAGGGGGAAAATTGGCAGGGAAGCCTGGGACCCGAGGTTTGGCCTTGGGAAGGAAAGAAAGCCCTCTTGCCTCACCAAGTAGTAATGTCATGATAAGGGAACCCGCATTTCACCATGAAAAATACAGGAGTATCAAGACAGAGGGAAATGATGTATCACTCCCACACTTTCGTCCTGTTTTGCCCTAGATCCAGGTACATACTCTGGTGACACTGATGGTGACCCCACTGTGGTGGGACCAGAGATGCATACGGGAGAGGGATTCAGAGGATTAGCTTTCAAGAAAGTGGATTGGACACAAACAGAGTCAGGAGAATAGCCACACCCCAGCTGGCAAGGAAGAGAATGTTATCCTGGAAGAGCACAGAGGGGCACTAAGTTACTTTGGAAGTTTTATTTCTTAAGCTGGATGTTGAGTATACAAATGCCTTATAATATTAAATAAATATTAAATAAATTTTCTAATTCATTCTAGTTTGTCTAAGAGACTTCGGAATAAAATATAATTTAAAATGGTATGGAAATTTTACAGCTGTTATGTATCCTCAATAAGAGTATGCCTATGGATGTCAATAGAATCATGTCACTAATAATATAACTCTTAATGCTACCTGCTCATTGCTCAGTCCCCACCCCAATGAGGCCCTGGCAATGAAGTCACTTGCAGGACCCTCCATTGTCGCTGCCCTGGAACCCACGCCGAGACTCTGGTCCTCTGTGTCAAAGATGCAGTCTCATGCCCCTGTGATACAACCTTTGGAGGTGCCAAAGTGGCCCTGCATTCTCTTCAGCCCTTCAGAATTCCAAAACAGTAAATGCAGGGACAGTGAACCTCTCCTCTGCTCTGGTACTCTTTTTCGCCGGGCACCAAAGGTTAGCCTAGACTCAGCAAACACCTTGTGGAAACAGCTTCAGCATCGCTCTGCAGCCCACCTCTCCTCAGGGCAAGGCTGGGCTGAGGGACCAATCCTAAGGTATGCAGTAGCGTAAACCCACAGACCCCTGTGCAGAGTGTCCATCTACGCCCACCTCACCACTCAGTCACGCATATCCAGATGTATCTCAGTTCCAATGGCAGGCACGGCACAACTAAACTTGAAGCCAGACCACCACTCACACCTCTTATCCTCCCATTTTGACCCAATCATAGAAAAAATACATTAACTTGGTCAAGGTCAGTATTTGCCCTGATTCGTTTATGCAACATGTTATAGAAGGCCTTCCCTGCATCAAGCACTCTGCTAACTGGGGCGAGGAACGTGTCAAAAATATGAGTAAGACACAACCCCCCTCCTCAAGGAGCTCGCAGTCTAGGAAGAGGGGGCAGAAATGCATGAGCACACTATTGGTGCCTTCTAGAGCCCTGGATTCTCTGTCGTCTCGAATAGATAATCAGACTTCTCGGGTACAGAAATTCAGATGAGTGCTCTTTGAAAGATCCTTTTCTCCCTCTCTGAAATCAGCCCTTACGTTCCTCAGTTTCCTATCTAAGTTATCAAGACAGTAGATAAGACAAATATAACACAGGGTATCCTGAAAGAGTTAAAGAATGGTTCTCAGAAAACAGTATGAATTTCACTATATTAAGGGCAAATGATAATAACAACAAAAATAGCTCTGCAGATAAATGCAGGAACTAGACTGATTCAGCGACAAATTTGGAGAAGAAAAAAAAAAACCCTGGATTTAGCACAAAACTGAATGAATGATCTCTGTAAGAGATGCTATTATCAACGCGAACATGATGTTAGGATGTGTTAACAGGAACATGGCAGGCGGCACTGGGACTTCATCCAGGCACATCCAGCCTTGGTCAACCTTTATTGTGGCCAATTTTGGTTTCCCGTTTGAAGAGTTGTTAAATTTCAGGCTGATACCAAAAGGATGGAAAATAGGCATTGGCGTCTAGCCTAGAAAAGAGGAGACTAGAGGATGACTTAATACCTGTGGCCCTAATGGAGATAAGTGGGTTTCTATTTCAGCAGCAGGAAGTCCAGTTTGATAACAGAATAAACCGAGCGTAAGGGTGATTAAGCATCGGGACTCTGATCACGGGATGTCACCTTTTGAGGCGTAGCACTTTAGCTCTACTGCTTTCCGAGTACTGTTCACTCTCTACCTTGCATTAAAATCTTTGTACATATATCTTATCTCCCACTGGGACTGTCTTGCTTATCTTTGGATCCCCCCACACACACAGCACTCAGTGCAATGACTTGTGATTTGTGTGTAGTAAACATTTAAATAGCGCTAAGTGGAAAAAAAATAAAATAAACATGCTGGGATGAAACTATATGTCACCTATTGTAAGGTCAATAAGAGAGTGCAGCAACCCAAGCCCATGTTACAGGCTTAGAGACAAATGAGGCAAAGAATAATTAAGAACATTGTATCAGCACAGGCCATAAGGACTCTGGCAGGGGACAGGGAGTCACACTGGAAGCCTACAATGAGGGGTAAACCAGGACTTTCCGTAGCAGCCCACACGTCCCTCCACCCACCTTCACCCAGCCCAACACATGTTCCTAAAGGAAGACACAGCAGAACGACAAAGACATTAGCCAAGACAAAATGGTGAAGGAGAGGCAAGGAAAAGAAGTTACTGGAAGGAACAAAGCAGGGAAATGGGAGAAGAGAAGTCTGTAATTTCTGCAAGGGGAGATGGAGAAAGAGAGGAACTATTCATAAGAAGAATTGTTAGGAAGATCCATTAGAAGCGCCATCACAGGACAGTACAAAGCAACATAGTTTAAGTGAACAAGTTCAATGCCATAGCGGGGAGTGGGGGTGGGGGAGATGCCATAGCTGTGGGGGAAGATGGCAAGGGGCCAAGGGAAAGGGAGGAAAGAGGTTCGGCCTGCAAATATGCAGTTACCACCTCTACTTACTTTCCTGCCCCAGCTCGGTGAGCAGCTGTGTAGGCAAGATTTTTTTGCCTGGTTCTAAAAGCGTGGAGTCTATGAATTTGTTTATGAGAAAGTTTATCTCCAGGAGCTTTTTCAAAAATTCCCTTTAAATTACTTGAACTGTTGACTCCGTACTGACTAGATTTCCCTCAGGTTTATGTGAAGTTTCTATAGGAAGTGAACGTCTCTGTGTGTGTATGCATGTGTATATGAGTGTGTGCATGTGTGCGTATGTGTGTATGTTTGTGTATGCATGTGTGTGCATGTATGCATGCGTGTGAGCATATGTGTCCGTGTGCATGTGCGTGTGTCTTAGGTGCATCAGGGCATGCACACGGCACTCCCACGTCCCTCTCTCTTCCCTAGGGAATTGCTCCAAGGTAGAAGTTGTTCTTAAACAACCACTGCGGACTATAAAGTCTGGAATAGATCATGTGGCCCCGTCTCCTACCTCCATGAAGTAAAGTTATTTTTAAAAATCATATTTTATTAATAAAGGACCACCCTGTGGTGGGAGCTATTCCTTTCTATTGCACTGACCTCCCTCAAACCTTCCCCGCCCAGAATCTCTTTGATGAAAAATTAAACAATAAAGTGTCCAGAAACAAAGAATGCTATGAGTAATCCAAGAGTGGCCCAGACTTTCATTTTCCCTAGTAAAGAGGCCTGAAGCATTGCCACACTCGAGACACCTACTATCTTGCTGAAGGATGACTCGCCCAGCTGTTCGTGGTGCCAACAGATGGTCATTAGTTCAGTTCTCAGAAACGCCAGTTCTGGAAGGTGAACTCTGAGTACCCCATCTCTGCCATGCAGTGAAAGCACACGTGCCTGTGGGTCTCTGCAGGAACAGAGCACTGTTCACAGATCCCCTCTGGCTGTTCTCCCTAATTCCTCTTGCCTTGTGTCTCCAGCCCCAGCCACTGGGTCTCAGGGGACTCCTGGGAAGCTGTTCCCCCAAGCGCTGCTCTGATCTATGATTCACGTGTCATCTCCCTGCCTCCCCATGCCTCACATCTGCCTTTATTTGGCCTTTGTGCTTTTCCTGTTCCCAGCTGGTGTCTGACCCAAGCCCAAGACTCACTTCCCTCTTCACTGTTCCCTTGTCAGTACCCTACCAGGTAGCACAAGTTAGGACACCAGTGAGTGTCACTATCACGAACTGAAGATAGACAGCTACCCCCCAAATGCATTCCCCTAGTAACAACTGGCCGCTGTGGGTGTGCTGGCTTCCCCTTCCCTGTCTCCACAGCTGGGGAACCAGTCCAGCAACAGCCTTTGTGCAGCGGGCCATTAGCACACCTCCAGTACACAAACATCAGCATATGCGCAGAAAGCTACTAGAGTCTCACTCTCCTCCCTGGAGGATAAGGGGAGGTGTCTGTGTGTGTGTGTGAGTGTGTGTGTGTGTGTGTGTATGAGAGAGAGAAAGAAAGAGAAGGAGGGGAGAGAAGAGAGAGAGAGGCTATTCCATTTTATGAGCCTATATGCCAAAACTATACTTGCCACCTCAGAACTGGAGTTGGGCGGGTGAGGAAGAGGGAATCAGGAGATAATATTTATTCCCAAGGTCAAATGAATCCCATAAGCAAATGGGATTTGCTAGCACTGCTACAACAAATAACCACAAACTATGTGGCTTAAAACAACACAACTTATTATGTACAATACTATAGGTGAGAAGCCCAACATAGGTCTCCCTGGGCTAAAATCAAGGTGTCGGTGGGGCTGCATTCCTATCTGGAGGCTCTAGGGGACCAAAAATCCATTTCCTTGCCTTTTTCAGCTTCTGGAAGCTGCCACGTTCCTGGGCTCTTGGCCCCCTTCCCCCATCTGCAGAGCCAGGGACACTGCATCTCTCCAACCATTCTTCCGTGGTCGTATCTCCCCCTCCCACAGCCAGGAAAGGTTCTCTGCTTGTAAGGCTTCGTGGAGGTAGACTGGGCCCACCCGGATAATCCAGGATTCCCTCCCTGTCTCCAGCTCTTAATCACTTCTGCAAAGTCCCTTTTGCCATGCAAGGTGACATATTCGCAGGTTCCAGAGACTAGGACATGAACATCTTCAGGGAAATGTTATTCTGCCTACCACGGCCAACCACTGAATTTTATAAGTAAATGAAGGGAAAAAATTAAATGGACAAAATTCAGTAGAAAGGGGAGCAGCAAAGAGACTCAATACATGTTCCTGTCTCAGCTCTAGGCAATAAACCAAGTCAGTGAGTACTTAAGTCTTCTTGTATGAAGGCAGACGTACTCTACTTTTAGGAGTGTCTTATGTACTACTTTAGTCAATATATATTCAGTGATAAAAGATATGTAACATAGGGATATTTCAATGCATATACACATCATGATAGATGGAGATACTGAACCACGAAGGTCATCAAACTATATTTACTCTGTAAATGATAACTTTGAAGAGAGCACAGTACTCAAGCAGGAAAACAACCAAAATTCTCTAGCTGGTCGAAGTGAAGAGAGCGTGTAACCTCACTGAATGAAACTTTCAGTCCAGCACGAGCGTAGTTGCCACAGCTCAGCTCGGCGACGCTGGGTGAGCCGTCGAAATGCTCCCTGCTTCAGTGTGCTTGTCTCTATGCAGTGAGAAGCTGTGGATCCCGACCATCTCTTTGGCTCTGTGACGGGGCTCTCAATGCGTGGAGTTGATCGCTTCTCCTGCTGTTTACCAAAAGAACCATCTTAACCCCACACTGCGGAGATCTGGGTTGCTCCACTCATTTGACAGAAAGCCAGTCCCATAAGTAGCTCAGCACCCCAGGACAATCTGTTTACTGGCCACTGGAGATGAAGAAACGTGTTCATAAGTCAAGCTGAGACTGAGTGTCATCTCCAGATGGAATCAACACCACCCCCTCCTCAGGGGCTGGAATTTGGCCGCTTTCCAAGCTGCTGACCAGGCTCCCTTGCCGGGCTTGGAGGATGAGATCACCACCAGGGTACCATGGTGCAGACGGGGCTGCTGTTGCAACATGTTCCCAGGCGGGCTGTTGCCCTCCTTTCTTGGAGGAGTGTGAGCACCAAACATGCTGTACGGTTCAGCCCGTCACTGAGCAGTGCTGTCTCTCTTCATCCCTTTGCATTTGGTTTGCATTTTTATGTCATGCATCTTTCCCCTGGATAAAAGGGATAAGAGGAGTTTCTCAGATTTGATTTCTCAGTGGGAACTGTTTGCTTTGGAAGCCACCTACACCAATGCTAATTGAGAACAGAACTCAGAATGAGAGCCTGAGAACTGCACCCGGATGAACTTGTTGGTGGGCTGATTTCTGTTGATCTTGTCAGAATTAGGTTATGTATGCATGTGATACTATGATCACCTATTTTCCAAAAGGCCGTCAGCATCTTTTTCTTTGACTAGTTACCTACCTTGGAATAATTATCCATAGTTAAGCATATAAAATCTTCATCAGAAAAGCTAATGGGGGATCCTGGCCTTTACTCCCCAGCGATAACATTCTGGAAATCTCCAAGCAATCAGTGCCTTTTAATAGCCAAACATCATGGGCTTCTATTAGAGAGATTACAGTAAAAAATAACAATCAGCTCTCTGATGATCCTGTGCGGAGGGAAAGGGTGGGGAGGAGTAGATTTGGCTGAGGACAAGCCCAGACTTTCGTCACAGGGACAGACCAAAGTGTTAACACAAAGGGAGAACACGGGAGCATCCCGCACACTGCGTTCCGGCCACAGGAACATGGCCTCCCCGCGGGCGCGGCCCACGCCCTGACCAACCGTCCGGGTCCGCACCTCCAGCGCCCGCCGGGTGCCCGGTCCCCGCTGCGGACATGCTGGGTGGATCCGGATCGCACGGAAGACGCAGCCTGGCCGCGCTCTCCCAGTGAGTCCTCACTTCCCCTCTTCGGTTTTCTTTCCTTTTTTTTTTTTAAGCAAAAGCTTTGTTGTAAGAAAGAAAAAGAAAAAGTTGTGGGAGTGGGAGGGGAGAGGAGACACCGGGAGTGAAAGGAATGCAGCGAGTGAGTAAGTTTCAGACCTATATGAAACTTTCTGGTCTCAACCGAGGGGTGGTTCCGATTCGCTGGTTCCCCTTGCTTCCATTTTTATGGTGGTTTGCACACCCTTTGCAGCAGTTTATACCTAGGCAGGGGTTTCTGTATTCCAAATACCGATCCAGAAAGCATTGTGTTTCTAAAGATCTGCTGTTAATTTAGACCTGAGCCCCCTGCTCAGAATGATCCATTTGCAGGACTCAGAGATTTTGGCTAAAGCATACATTGCCCAATCATTAAAGTAAACAGCCAAAGCCCTCGATATACTGACCATCTGACTGTGACAGGACAAGACCCAGAGCATATGCTATTGATCAGGGAATTGTTCAGATAATGGGCTCCAAGTCCTGGAATGTTAAAGCCAGAAGGGGCCTCTAGGATCCTTGGTGCAATGCTCTCAACTCTACAGACGGGGAAAGGAACCCAGAGGGGTAACTCAGCTTACCCAGAGTCAGACGGCAACCAGTAGCGAAGCCACGTCTTTGTACTTCCAGGCAAGGGCCGTTTCGCACTGGCGTTTATGAGGTTTGAAAAACTGACTGGGTCTTGGGAAAAGGTACCGCGCAAGAGTAAGAACACCAAATGGCCTTTCAGTAAATCTTGTCCATTTTTGAGAGTTTTGGCACTGACTCGGCATGACAATTGTTGTTCCAGTTGTTCTAGCGTTTGTACAACAGTTAATCAAATAAACAGGAGGACTCAACAGGGTCCCAAAAAATGAGACCCACGTCCATTACATTAGCAAATCTCCTGAATGACCAGTTTCTGTAAGTGTGATTACGCTGGTGTGAGAGCTCTCAGGGACTTTAGAGGTTGTCTATAGAGGTCAATGCTCATCAAACTTTTTTTGAAATCAAATTTAATCTTATAAGGAATTCTCTTATGTAAAGGAGATGTGCTGGTTAAATAGAAGATTTGGGATCTAGAGCTCCACATCTGCGCACCTCTACCCACTCTTCATCCCTCCTCTACCTCACTGTCCCATGCCCTCCACCAAAACTTCCTTGGTCTCCAGGGAACAGTTCAGAAACCATCAATCTCATTTAATGACTTCATTTCAGATGAGGAAACTGAGGCACATGAAGGGCTTGCCCAGGGTCCCAACAGATCCTGGAGTGCTAGGAAAAGAGCCCAGTGTGTCTGTCTGTCTGTCTGTTTCTCCCAACTCCCGGTCCTGACTCTTCTTTCTACTCCACCATGTCTGTGGTTCTATCAGTCTGCTTTCTCTGCGTCTCTCTCTTCTCTTCTCTCTCTGTCATTTCCTGGATTTCACCACTTACTGCCTCTCCCCTGGTCTCACAATTATAATTGCCTCCTATCTGGTCCCTGGCCTCTGTCTCGCTCCCTTTTCTGATCCAGTCCCCTACCGCCCCCACCTTTGAGGAGAGAGGCCATTCTCCTTATTACAACATTCGAAGTTCTGCACAATCTGCCTTCGGTATTCTTTCCCATTCTGACCTCCCCCTGCGCCAGCTAAATGAGATCACTCATGGCTCCCCAAACTCAGCATGTACAGGCCATCCTGGTCGCTCGCCTCACGCTATTCCCTACACGGGGAATACTCCACTCTCCCTGCTTCTGACTTCCTTCCTTTCTTGCAGAGCCTGATCAGATGCTCCCTTCTCCCATAACCCCCCCTCAATTCCTCTCTTCTCTCCACTCTAATAACCTTTGTCCATCCTTCTGTTATTAGCCTTGCACTAAAGTTAGTGGTGAACATGCCTGTCTTCCCCACCAAGAGATGATAATTCACTTGAGGGAAGGAACTATTTTGAGTCTTTGAATCTTCAGCATTCAGAAGAGTGTCAAGGCTCAAAACCATTCTTTAAGTTTCCTGTTATTGAATAAATCAAACTCAGTCCATCTAAGTTGACACTTTTCATTTAAGTCATTTAAACACTTAAAGCTTCTGCTCCTTTTGCTTTGCAAGAAGTATTAGGTTAAATGCTAAAGCAGGTGCCCAATAAAATGAATTCTAAATTCCTTTGCGTTTCCATCAGATAATTTATCTTAGTTTCATCACCTACGGAGCAAGATTGGCAGTGATTTTTACATGAAGCGTGTAAAAATTCCTGAATGCCAAAATCTACACAAGGGCCATGTTATTTTCGGGAGCAGGTGTGAATGGCTGTTCAGTTCTTTCGATTTCAAGGTGTGCTTAATTTGTTCCTACTAAATCACCGAGAGTCTGTCACTTGCAGTTTAATATTTTCACTGCTACTTTTTATCATTTTCCTAAAGCGCTAATGAAGTTTACTTGAGTCAAGATTTTGGGTTTCCTGTAAATATTTATGTTTTAGTCCATTAAGAGTGGACATTGCTTATAAAGAAGTATGCTTTTATATGTCCTGAGGATGAAAGTTAAAAATGTTATGCTTATGTCACATTTTGTAACAAATGTGGAAGGGCATGTAAATGCTAAAATCATGGAATCAAGGAAACATAGGAAATTATTTAGCTTGTCCCACTGTTTTCTGAGAGAACTAAATTAAAAACATTGCAAGGAAATAAATAAACGATTGGAATAATTGTATAAGATTCTGTAGAAATGACAAAAGAAATGTATACGGGAATGTTGAGATTTGTAAAAAGTACAGGAATACCTGTTTTATCCAATGTTATCAGGAAATGTAACATTACAGTTTTCCAGCATGCCAAGTTTTGTAAAAAAAAAAAAAAAAAAAATCTCTAGTGGAAACTAGCCCTGCCTTTTTAAAAATAAATATTGTAATACATTTGAAACAATTTCCAATTGCTGGAAGTTGTCATTATGAATGTAGTTTTTTAATCATACTGTAAAATAATGATACCTCAGAGATTAAGATTCCCATTCAAAAATGGGTCCAGTTATTATGGGATGTCTTCCATATTCTTGTCGATGTTTTTTATCTCTTCTAATACTTGTTAAGACATCTACCTCTAACGGTCCCCCTCTGTCTTCTGCTGTAACCAAGGGAATCAGGAAACCCACTTGTTAGTATTATCTTCAAAGCGAAAATCAATAGTCCAGGAAAGGGGCCTTCTCTCCTACAAAGTAATTGGCATATACATTTTGTGAATGTTGGTTTGTGTACCAAACTGGCCATTTTTGCTCACTTTTGGATTCAAAAATAGGTTTTAAAAGATTGAATTTTCTGGACTTCTTGTATGGTTAAGGATAAAATTGCACCTTGCTGTTTGTGGATGAAAAATAAGAAAGAATGGCAGAGAAATAGGTCATTGTGCTTTGCATGTATTGGGCACCCTATAAATGATATTGCTGCATTGCTCATGCAGTGGTGATTATGGAGGTGTTCCTCCAAGCCTTTGCGGAGGTGGTCTCGACTTTCTGCATATATCTTCTCTATGAGCAGCCACCAGGCCACATTCACAATGGTTCTGTACCTGGTGCCCAGAAGCCTTTCTTTCTGCCCTGTTGATGCTATTTGCATTGCTCTTTACTCTTTCCCTCTTCTTACCCTTGACCTATTGATCCTT
This sequence comes from Avahi laniger, assembly GCA_963575035.1. Classification (NCBI taxonomy): domain Eukaryota; kingdom Metazoa; phylum Chordata; class Mammalia; order Primates; family Indriidae; genus Avahi; species Avahi laniger. The sequence continues at coordinate 37,533 of CAUYSK010059449.1, read as the reverse complement.
GAAATGATTCCTTAATCTACGCTGTTTTTCACATCCCTCCTTGCCCATCAGAGTGGCTTGGCATAGGCAGGCCCTAGCAGTGGCAAGAGGAGTGGGGCCTAGGGGGAACAGTTCCTCTTGTCATCTGAAAGCTAATTTGCCCCTGGCATTCCCAACTGAACCAGTGAGGATGAGTTTTCCCACAGAAATGTAGCTTCAGTTCTCAGTACTAGCTTCGGACATCTCTTGGGTTTAAAAAGGTGGCTGTGGACTGGCCTGAGATCCCAACTACCATGTGCAATGGCGTGTAAAGTTACAAAAGCCAATTTACAAATGAAGATCTTGGAAATAAGCTATCCATAAATGTAGTGCTGCCTGCATTCATTTCCAAGCCTAATTGAATTTTTAAGAGGAATCTTAAAAAAATCTGTAAACCTCACTCATATCCATTCATTCATTCAGTAAATATTCATTGAGAGTTTCCCACGCTAGTTAGTATTGCTCCACTAACTGAGCACTGAGTATATTTATTAAAAAGGACAAAGCACAGGAACTGGCCTCAAGGTTATCTTGTCTGCTAACCTCCCACCCACTGCAGAAATTTTTCTTCAGCTACAGCTACATGATTAACATTATCTACATCAGTGCTTTCAATTTTTTTCTTGTGATTCTCTGAAAGAAATGCATTTTACTTTGTGACCTAATACCTATATATAATATTTATATTTGAAACAAAATTTCACGAAACAGCTCTCACCCTTGCTGTATGCAATGTCCTCTGATATTTTCTATACTATCCTATTTCATTTAAAAATGCTGGTCATGATCCACTAAATAGATTTAAGAAGCTGCCAGTGGGTCACATAACTGAAGTTTGAAAACCACTGAACATATCCCATGACCTTAGTATCTCTGGTCCCTTCCTTCAGAACAGCTTAGGAAGCTCTGCTAGCTGGTGACCACCCGGGCTGCCAGCAACAGGGTCAGCCTAGAGGTTTAAGGAAAGGTTTTTTGGGTGGGAGTCAGAGGGTCTGGATTCTGGACTAGCTCCTTCAGTAATCAGCACTGAAAGTCACTTCAACTCACTGCAGTGCAGCTATAAATTGGAGCTGCTAATGCCTGCTCTGCATAACTTGCAGGGTGAGCAAGGACGTCCAGTATAATAATGTGCAATAAAGTATACAGAAAAAGATTAAATACAAAACAAATGCAACTTATTATTAAACAGCCTTACTTTTCCCAATTAAAATGTAGTATCAGAGGAACAACTGGAGAAACCACTGTTCTTTATAGAGCTGGGAAAGGATCCTTGAACAGGCTATTATAATATGATGGAACTTCATAAATGAAAATCTCAGAGTGACAGTTGTTTGTGATATTATTACAGGTTTGTATTTAAGAAGCTCAGCCGGGTCATCCTGGCCCCTGAGTCCTTAAATGCTTTTTCTGGTTTTAAGATCAAAGAAGCTGGCCCGGCACAGTGGCTTATGCCTGTAATCCTAGCACTCTGGGAGGCCAAGGCGGGAGGATTGCTTGAGCTCAGGAGTTGGAGACCAGCCTGAGCAAGAGCGAGACCCCATCTCTACTATAAATAGAAAGAAATGAGCCAAACAATTAAAAATAGAAAAAAATAGCCAGGCACGGTGGTACATGCCTGTAGTAGTCCCAGCTACTTGGGAGGCTGAGGCAGGAGGATTGCTTGAGCCTAGGAGTGTGAGGTTGCTGTGAGCCAGGCTGACGCCACAGCACTCCAGCCCAGGCAACATAGTGAGACTCTGTCTCCAAAAAAAAAAAAAATGATCAAGGAAGCAACTAAGTGGTCATTGGATTTCTAAGTCATGAGCCAATTTATAAAAAATCGTGCTTTGCCTGATATTATCTGCTCTAACCCAGTAGATTTATAAACACTAATTGCCACTGTTTATAAGACCGCTTTTTATTAAAAGCAACGAATACTAAACAAAACTAACCAATAATAGTTGTATTAATATTAAGAAGAGTTTAAAGTAATAAACTTCTAGATCAAATATGCTACTTTGCTCATTGATCTTTTACTTTTCCTTTATAGCTTTTCTAAATCTCATCTCACACAGACACCGATTAGAATGAATGCTTCTTTCAAGTCCTGCTGAGTTCCTGTTTAGGGCCTAACTCACAGGGACCTTTGCCTCCTGCAGGGTACCTCTGTGTCTTTCCTCTGCCTTCCCCTGACTGATCACAGATCCTTACAAGGAATGCCTACACTCACCTTTTCTACAATTCGATTCTCCAAATCACTCTACCTTTCATTCGTATGTACCAGAGAGAAAATAAAATACTAATAAGTACTATATTCACACCAAAGAGAAGGAAATAAATTGGCCACTTTCGTTCTTTAAAGAATGAAAACATCCTTTACACAGATCAGCAAGACCCCACCCAAGGCCACCGCTCATCACTACCCTGCGTAGTTTCCAGAGAAAATACATCAAGAGCATAAAATTTAAGCAGTTTTTAAAACCTAGCTTTGTGCTAATTTCATGATAGTCGTAGCTTCTGCATAGATTAGTTTCCATAGCTATTTCATAAATGTGTATGCTGTGCCTGAAAGTTAAATTGAAAAGGACTGTGTTCACCCCAACTTTCAAATGAGTAAGTTGAGGCCCAGAGGGGTTTAGGTAACAGGACTGGAAGCAGAAGGGGTGGCTTTGAAGAGGAGCTGATCGCTCACCCTACTCCTGGCAGGTAGCCTTTCTGGTCTGCAGCAGCACAGCGGGTTGGGGAAAAGAGTCTCAGTGTTCCTTCTGCCCGGGCCCAACCCTCACAGCGCTAAACGGGCACATTCTCGACAAATGAGAGAAACTAGGGCCAGATATCCTGACTCCCACATCTGTGTTTAGATTGCACTCATCATTCAGTGTGTGACCTCGAGCAAGTCACTTAATTTCTCTGAGCCTAAGTTTCTCCGTCTGTGAAAAACGAATACTATCTGCCGTACACACTCAGTGAAAATGAAAGGAACTAGCTCTGTGAAAGTGTGTGGACCACAGTGGATGCTTCATCAGCGTCATATTCCCTCCCCAAAGACCCCAGAAGAGAAATGACACGATATCTTTTGCCACTGGGGTGAACAGCACAGAACTCGGCTGTGATTGCCACGCATTCGACAAAACACCCTTTTACTTTTGGGAAAATCAGAGCTCTTCGTCTCAGATTTTAGTCGTTTCATTTACTTACGATTTACAATGAGAATTTGTATTGCTATACTTTGGCTAACTCTGATGTTAAAGGACACTTTCTAAAAACTGACTTTTCTGGCAAAATGTAGGACCAGATACGTTGCAAGGAGAAAGGAGGAAGAAGTGGGGGTTTGTTTGCCAGCTAATGCCACCAATCTTTACGTATTCTTGACAAGTGAGGAGAGTATAAATTAAGAATATTGACTTTGAAATCCAGATAACCTTGGACTCAAATCTTAGTCTGATCATTCTAGTAACTGTATGCCCTTGAGCGATTTACTGAATCTCTCTGAGTTTCTCAATTTATTTATCTACAAAAAGAGAAAAAATATATGTAAAGTGGTTAGCACAGTGCCTGGTGCTTCATAAGTGCTCCAAAAGGGGGAGGATGGCGTAGGTGATTACCAGCAATAATTGTTGGCATGAAGAGGGTGCATAGGAGATGAATCTGAGGGAGCTCCCAGGTAATCACAAAAGCGTGATTGACTATGAGGAGTTGTATTAATTTTCTAGGACTGCCATAACAAAGTACTGTGAACTGAGTGGCTTAGAACAACAGAAACTCAGCGTCTCACAATTCTAGATCTAGAAGCCTGAAATCAAGGTGTCGGGAGGGCCGTGCTCCCTCTGAAACCTGTGGGGGCGGGATCCTTCCTTGCCTCTTCCAGCTTCTGGTAGCCCCAGATATTCCTTGGCTTGAGGCGGCATCACTGCGGTGCTTCCATAATTACATGTGGCATTCCCCTATGTCCCTTCACCTAGCTTCCCTGTGTGCACGTCCCTGTTTGTGTCCAAAGGGCACTGGTCATACTGGATTAGGGCCCACCCTAATGACTCATCTTAACTTGATTACGTCTGCAAAGACCTATTTCTAAATAAGGTCACATCTTGGGGTACTGAAGGTTAGAACTTCAACATATTTCTAAGGTAGGTGGGAAAAATTCAACACATAATTGAAGTACGCATACTTCCTCAAATTAAATGCAGTAAATTAAATGCCGTTACTGCTACGTGTTAAAGTTGGCTGAGGTCTTTACAAATTGGGCAAACCTCTTGCAACCTGGAGAGGTCTATTGTGAAAAGTGGTATTTCTTATATTATTGGTTAGCTTTCTAAGAACTGAATACTTCCTGCTTACAAAAGGGCTAGACCCAAGCCTAGGCGAGGACTTTCCTTTTAACCTCATTGAGTGAAGGGCAACCAGGAAAGAGGTACAGGTCTATTCACCCCAAGGAAAATAGCCTTGCAGTCATAGATTGAACCATTCCAGATCTGTTCATATCATGGAAATATTTATTTCCACTTCCTCTCCCTTCCCCTTTATAAACGTGTAAGTGTATGACCTTACTTAAACATTCAGTTCAATCCAGACAAGTATTATGAGTCTGTCACTCCAAACCTGAAGATTCCTGGACTGGGAGGGAGTCCACCATCCCCAACTCCCAGGGACTGGTGTGGCTCTATGATCCAGCTACCCCTGGGAACCTAAGAAGGCTTAGGTTTTATGAGCCCACCACAGACCTATAGGCAAATCTCCATCCAAGATCACCAGACGCCAGAGGATGAAAGGAACACAGCAAAGGTAAAAACTGAGCATAGGAGAGGACAAATTTACAAGTCATGACACAAGGTATCTTAATAAATCAGATAGGCCGGCCACTGGTTCAATGTAATGAACCACTCACCTCAATATACAGTACAAAGCACTAGAAATTGTTGAAAAGTGTTTATTAACAAAGTAGAGTCATTCAATCCTTAAACTGAGTACTATATTAGTTTCTTAGGGCTGCCTTAACAAAGTACCACATACTGAGTGACTTAAAATAACAGGTAGGTTGTCCTTTGGCAGGCGAATGGATAAATGTCCTTCGGTGGGTGAGTGAATAAATAAACCGTGGTACAGCTAGACAATAGAATATTATTCAGCACTAAAAGAAATGAGCTATCAAGTCATGGGAAGATATCATGGAAACTTCATTGCATATTGCTAAGTGAAAGAAGCCAATCTGAAAAGACTACTGTGTGAATCCAACTATAGGAAGGTCTTGAAAAGGCAAAACTATGGAGACAGTAAAATGATCAGTGCTTGCTAGGGATTAGGAGAAGGGAGAGCGGAGATGAATAGGCAGAGCACAGAGGATTTTAGGGCAGTGGAAATACTCTATATGATACTATAATGAGGGATACATGTCATTATACATTTGTCCAAACCCATAGAATGTACAACACCAAGGACAAACCCTAATGTAAATCATGGACTTTGGGTCATGATGTGTCAATGTAGGTTGATAAATTTTAACAAATGTACCACTATGGTAGGGGATATTGATAATGGAGGAGGCTGTATGTGTCAGGAACAGAAGCTATACGGGAAATCTCTGCATCTTCCTCTTAATTTTGCTGTGAACCTAAAATTGCTCTACAAAAATAAAATCTTTTTTAAAAATTAAGTAACAGGCAGGGCTGATTCCTTGTGAGGGCTGTGAGGGAGAATCTGTCCCATGCCTCTCTCCTAGCTCCTGGTGGTTTGGTGGCAGTCTTTGGCACTCCTTGGGTTGTAGAAGCATCACTGCGATCTCTGCCTTCACATGGCAAAGATTGTGTCTCCCTGCGTCTCTTCACATGGTCTGCCCTCTGTGCATGTCTGGCTCAGTGTCTGTGCCCACATGTCCCCTTTTGATAGGGACACCCACCATATTGGATTAGAACCCACCCTAATAACTTCATTTTAACTCGATTACCTATGTAAAGGCCTTATTTCCAAATAAGGTCACATTCTGAGGGACTAGGGGTTAGGTTGTCAACATATGATGTTTTGGAGGACACAACTGAACATAGGACAAGTACAGAAAGATTTAAAAACTTTAGAATGATGTTTTGTAGTTTAATTCATAAGCAATAAGTAGGATAATTATTGAGTACATTTAAAATGCCAGTTGGCTGAAGGATATTGGGGCAGTGGGAACAGCCGGGTCCTTCCCTGACGGGTCAAAAACCTGTCGAAAACGTGCCAGTGAGAGTCAAAACCAACCTCCCTGCATTGAGCTCTGACCCATCAATTCTCCATGAAGTCTGGGTATTAAGCCAGACCCAAAGAAGAACAGAAAAGGGATTATCCTCTTCCCCTAGGACACATGCCTTTTCTGGCATGAGAAGATAAAGCTCTCTGATGATAAATTTCCATCTGCATTTTAATGAGAAGTGACATGGATTAAGAAAGAGATAGAGAAAATAAGAGATGAAAGGCATTCCATTTATTGGACAGTTTTAGCCGTAAGTCTCTCCTTCCACCCCTTAAAAAGGAAAGCAAGGGAAAAGGTAATTGACGGAGGAGAAGCAAGGGAATACAAACAGGAGATAAGAATTTCCCCCTATATTTGTTCTGCATTTTTCAGCCTTCTCTAGCGTTAACATTATCAATGAAAAGTAGTTTGCGATCCTTGAGTTAGAAAAATCTTCCCGCCCAATTCCCCTCTTCTTGTTTGGAAATAACAGCATGCCCTGAAAGACCTATCAACACATGTGATGATGATGATGATGGCAATGATAATAAAATTGTTAAAATGGTTAACACTCATATAGTATTTATGATATGCCAAGAACTGTTCTGAATACTATGCAAATATTAGTTCATTTAATCTTTAAAACACCGCAATGAGTCAAGTACTATTACCTCCATTTGACAGAAGAGGAAAGTGAGACCCCTTCTCCCCGCGCCTGCCCCTGCCTGGGTGTGTATAAAGACTGGCTCCTGGGGGCTCGCCTGCTCTCTCCAGCTTAACATTTGCTGAATGTTATTCCCTGTGTGGGCTTTCAGAGCTCTAACCTCTGGTCTTCGAGTGGGTGGATCTGGCAGCAGTTGCATCATGACATCAGATCCTGCTTGATGAGCAAGCTTCTCCTTCTGAAGGCGCAGGGTTAGAGGGCTGGAGAGAAGGATCTAGGAAGGGTCTTTGATCTTCCATGACCTTGTCTTAAATAACCAGCCCAGGGGACTAAATACTGCTTTATGGGCCCTAAAAAGAGGTGGTGAGTATATCTCTTTCCCCAGCAGGAGACCTGGACTTCCATAAAACTAGCAACTCCTCTAATTCCATCGTTATCAACATCACTGACTTTTGGATGCCAATTAAAAGAAAATAAACTCTTGGGATAATTTTAAACTTCTCCATATCTTAACTCCTGCCCTGTCACACTCAGAGAACTGAGACCTGGAAAGAAAGGAACGAGCTATGTTGTAGCACCATGAACTCAGATTTGGGGGGTCAGCCAGGTGAGAGCTAAAATGTTATGTGTATTATCCTGAGCAAATGATTTGATTTCTCTGTGCTGAGTTAGCTCACCTAGACTGTAAAATGAGAACAATCATGTGTAGTATTCAATGTTACTGTAAGGATTAAATGAGATGCATCTGCCTGGCATCTTATAAGCACCGCACAAATGGGAGTTATCACTGTTAAGTAAGCTTACTCATCCTTTGAAACAATTTGTTTGATTCACTCATTCAAAGTCAAGGTTGGCTGGACTTGTACATTCATCTTTTTTTTTTAATCACCAATGTTACTGCTTATTTTTAAACAGACAATAGCTGTTGTATTTGGTTTCTTAGCCTTAGAAATGATAAACCTACAACTTCAACAAAATAAACTTTAGCAAGTTAGGTGTTTGTTGCTAGCAGCAGCCCAACTCCAGCGGGGTGAGGTGATCCCTGGGGGCTCCTGCAGTCTCCCAGGGACCCCAATACTCTTTGTTTAGAAGTCCCTAGGGGAACTGGCGGACTTAAAGTATCTCTGGTAGGCTTCAGAACTCCTTATTTGAGCAGAACACTGCAATACTGTGACATCTTGGAAGGAGAAGAGAGCACCAGTCAGAAAAGCCCCAAATGATAGTGATGTCCTGGGTCTGAATACAAGTCACCCAGCCCCGCTGGGCCTATGTGAAGCAGATACGGTAAGAGTGTCTCACCAATATGATCACATTAGATCAGGTACGTGGTGAAAGCGTTTCGTAAAGAGTTGCAATCTGTTATTGCTTGGATGGATCTGAGTTCATGAGTGGGCTCTGAAAGTTGCTTAGCCACTGAGCAGGATGGGATTAACAGTACAGCCTTGCTGACACAGATCGTAACAGTGAGGCCTCTCATTTTGACTTGGAAGCTACTCCCAGTTGCACCAATATCTTAGGGAAAAAAAGCCTGGTTTGAGTGTTGGTGCACTGTGAGAAGAGAAAGAAGATGGTCAGTGAGGACTAAGGTCAGAGCATAGAGAAGGTGGCCCTGTAAACAGGGGAGAAGCCAAAAGATAGAAGCGGGGGGGACAGAGCTTTTATTTTGCTCCAGGTTAAAAAAAAAAAATCAAATTATACCTGCAGGTTCAGTGTACGTCCTAGGTCCTAGAACTGGAACAGACCAGTGCAGACCACCCAAGCCCATCCCTCCTTAAAAGTTAAGACCAGGTGCTCCCTGATTATATATTCAACCCTCTGGATCCATTCAAATTAAAATTTCCTTGACTGCATTTCTAAGTTTCAAAAAATTCTTCCTAAAAATGCATTTTAAAAACAAATTAGGATTTTGTTTTTCTGGTTTGGCCTTTAAAAAAAAAAATTTCTGTTTTCCAAAACCATAATTGTGGCCTGCCCAAAGTGAATTCTCCTCCATAGTGAGGATTTCATTTTTCCAGTCCCCTCCCATGCCTATTACACCCCCCACCCCACCCCCGCTTTAGTTTTTGATGAACTGCACATGTTGTGGACGCCACTCCTGGGCCCTCAGACAGGAGCAGTTTCTCTGGCCGCTGCCAGTGTCCTAATAAGGGAATGAACACGCTCCTGTTGGTGAGGTAAGGGGAGTCAGGCGGTCCACGATATTTCTGCTGATTGAGGAGGAGAAGGTGTGGTCTGGCAGGTACCTCCTTGGCTTGGCTGGCTCCCGACCTAGTTTTTTCTCTTTTCACAGTTCAAATTCCGTAAAACATACTGTAAGAATTGTTTTTTCACAGATCTTTAGCTGAACTTTAAGACTAACATCTTGACACAGTTTATCTATGATGGGAAGAGAGGAATTTGGGGTTATATGATGTCTTCATCGTTGAAGGAGCTTGAGGTGATAGGTTAGATCCTGGCAGTCTCCAGGCGATGAAGGTAGTATTGAACTTGATCAAATCTGGTTATGGAGACAACAAGAGATACACCACTCAGGATATTTAACCAACGTTTGATAAGTTTTAAAAATGTATCTACACAACAATATTAAATATCACCTACTTTTGCTTGTAAGTGTTGATATGCCCCAATTTTAAAATAACAAAAGAAACAAAAAGAGCAGTGGCATTTAGCATCTATAAGGCCAAATCTGTTTCCCGTCTGATCACTGAATGTTTGCCGACTCCTCTCTCTGCTCTGTTTCCTGAATGACTCCACGCTGCCTTTTTACATAACTGCATCTGGGCCAAACTGTTCCTAAGTCACTCGTTATGAATCAGTGTTTCTCAACCTGACTGCAAGCTGGAATCACTTGCGGAGCTTTATAAAGTTCTAATGCCTGGGTCAGACCTCAAGTGGGGGGTTCTGATTTAATTGATCTGGGGCAGAGCCCAGGTGTCAGGATTCTTACAGGATCCCCGGGGTGATACGAACGTGCGGCCAAGATTGAGAACCTTGAGACCCAGCTGCTGCCCTGAATGCATCCTCTATTGTATCCTCCGGCTCCCCGAAAGGGCCAGGTTTTTTTTCTTTCTGACATTTTGAAACTTCTAAAGAAAATACCATCTATATATGAAACAAGTTAGACAGGTTTCTCCTCAGGTTGTTAGGTTCAGTGTAGTTGTTTAAAACCCAGCAGCAGAGAGTTGTGCTTTCAACCAAAATCAACTTCTAGACACATGGATATTGTTTAAACTTTCTTTTCCATGCATGTAAGGAGTGAAATACTCTGCCAAGTAGTCGAAAATGGTGTATCCATTTCAAAGTCGTGAGTAATGAAGTTATATTTTTGATGTTTTCTCTGTGAAATTAGAGTTATTCATCCCTTGACATTTCGTTTAGTTAATAAATGTCTCTTTATTTGATTTGTCTTTTAATATTAAGCCAACTTCACATCCTGAAATTGTGAAATCGCTGTGGCAAGGATAGGGTGATATGACCAAGGATTTAAAACAAACTTTTTTTAAGCCTACCGATCTTCAAAAATAAGAGGATGGCTGGGCGCGGTGGCTCACGCCTTGTAATCCTAGCACTCTGGGAGGCCAAGGCGGGCGGATTGTTTGAGCTCAGGAGTTCGAGACCAGCCTGAGCAAAAGTGAGACCTCACCTCTACTTAAAAATTAGAAAGAAATTAATCGGCCAACTAAAAATACATAGAAAAAATTAGCCGGGCATGGTGGCGCATGCCTATAGTCCCAGCTACTTGGGAGGCTGAGGCAGAAGGATCACTTGAGCCCAGGAGTTTGAGGTTGCTGTGAGCTAGGCTGACGCCACGGCACTCACTCTAGCCCGGGCAAAAGAGTGAGACTCTGACACAAAAAAAAAAAAAACAAACAATGAGATAGATAATGCCCTCTTTTTTAGTTTCTTCAAAATGTCAAAGATAAAAACAATACTGTTGGTAGGGGTATAAGGACAGGGGTAATCTTAAACTTTGCTATTGATAGTACAGATTGATATGCTTTTTGGAAGGCAGCTTGGAAAAATACATACCAGACTCTTAAAATTATGTAAGTCCTTGGACACAAAAATTACACACTTGGACTTTTTTTTTTTGAGGTGGGATCTCGTTATGTTACCCAGGCTGACCTCAAATTCCTGGGCTCCAGCAATCGTCCTGCTTCAGCCTCTCAGGTAACTCTTAAATAAAGAATTTAACATATGAGAAAAGATTTGGTTATAAAAGCTCATCACAATGCTATTTATAATATAAATATTTCCAAACTGTTGGAAACAATCTCAATGTCTGGCAGTACAGGCTGGTTAAATTATGATAGAGGCTTAAAATAGTATATGCAGCCATTAGAAATGGTTTTGCAGAAACTTACTTTAACATGATTCTGCAAAAATAAAGTGTGTGCGTATATAATAGCACATGCACAAGAGAGAAATTGTGAGCAAAGAGCAAATGTGACAAAATGGTATGATTGGTAAGTCAGAAACTATGAAGCGTCTGAGATTTTCTTGTTTTGTTTTTTGTTTTCTTTCTTTTTTCACGTCAGATAATGTGCCGACATAAGGTTTAAGGGAGGCACATCTCATACAGGCTCATGAAAACCCAATCATCACACTTACGAGCTACAAAAGGATCAGTTTGAGATTTTTACTCTACTTGCAAGCTAACAAGTTACTTTGCCATATGTAAATATATATATACACACACACATACATACATACACACAGAAAAAATATGCAGCTTCTGAGTCAGAAACAAAAACAGTTAATCATTCAAGGCAAAGCAGCAGCCAGAACAACATCTTGTGTTGGTTCCCAAACCCCATCCACTCTGGGAGACGAAGTGAGGGCCAGATGGTACCAGCACACCCAGTGGGGTGTGTTACAAGAGAGGCAGCCTGAAATTAGGAAACTCTGATCTTATATATAACTGCTGGCAATCTGCCCATCCTCCTCTCCAGAGAGGGAGAAACCTTATCTTTACTCTAGAATATAAGCGAGTCTTCTCCAGGAGGGGAGGGAGAGTTCTTTATCTTTACTATCCTGGACCATCTTCAGGGAGAGAAACATCCTGGGATGTGTCCAAACGCAAATGTAGGAAAAGAGCCCGTTGGCATATTAAGAGTGATGCCATTTTGAAGTGCAACCGCTGTGATAACTGATGTTTGACTCCTGCCTACCAAGGTGTTCACATAGCATAGGTAACCCCTCGTAAAAATGTTTATCTAACCTCGCCAATGGTCACATTTGCAAGAAAGTCTAAGGCACGACCAGCTGCACATGTTTTACCAAAAAAGCTTGCTATGTAAAGACTGTTTTCTGGAGTGTGGGTGCAGGAATCCTCCGTCTCAACATGGCTTCTGTTCATAAGTCCCTATTAAATGTTTCTTTCTGGATTTGTCTGCCCCTCTTTCTTGGGCCCCTTAGCTCTCTCAGCCTTTGGAGGTAGGTTTGCATATACCTGCTCACCATGGAACGACAAACATGCTTGAATTGGTTGTAAATGCTTTTGATCAGAGGAACTGAACCATGTAGAAAAGTGAGATGATGAGGGTGAATCATCTTACAACAGTAATTCTCTGTGAAGGATAAAACAGTGTTAATGAAACTATTCTACCAAGTTTCCTCTGGGTTTGAAGAAGTTTTAAGTAAAAAGTTTGGGTTGATAATATTGCAGAGATGTATTTGACATGGAAATTATTTAGAATATATTAAGTAAAAAAAAGTAGATTATACATAGCGTGTATTAAGATCTCATTTTTATAACAATTAGGTATAGGTATACATCTGGAGGAAAAATTTGGAAGCGTGTATACCAATGTATTGATAATGTTTATCTTTGGGAGAGTAAGAACATCAGTTGTTTTAAAATGTTATTTCTGTCATCTGTGTTTTACTTTTTCTCCAATGAATGTAGTGGGTTTTGTGATTAAAGTTTTTTCTTTAGCTGGGTGCAGTGGCTTGAGTCTATAGTCCTAGCAACTTGGGAGCCTGAGGCAGAAGGATTGCTTGAACTCAGGAGTTTGAGGCTGCAGTGACCTATGATTGTGCCACTGCACTCCAGCCTGAGAGACAGAGTGAGAACTTGTCTCTAAAAAAGAAAGAAAAAGTTTTTTTAAATTAGGCCAGGCACAGTGGCTCATGCATGTAATCCCTGCACTTTAGGCAGCCAAGGTGAGAGGATTGTTTGAAGCCAGGAGTTTGAGACCCTGGTTCTTCTGAAAATAGGAGCCTTAATTTTGAGCTTTCCGAACAACTTGAAAAAGATAGTTAGCTTTTTCCTAGGACTGCCTAGCAGAACTCTATTTGTTCTGTGGTTAATATGCCGTCAGAAACAAGTCAATGTGAATCAGCTTTTGCAAATATCAATCAAAACGTAGGGAACTTTTTGGGATAAAGGTTAAGCGTGATTCAAAATTTCTTCTTGATTGGAAAGTAAGCCTCATAGGATCAGATGAGCTTCTCTCCTTTGACGATGAAGGTATTTAGGGACTGGGAGTTAAAACTTTTCCTCATATAAAATGGTGTAGTATTTGCACGTAATCTATACACATCCTCCTTTAGAGATGATACTTTAAATCATTTCTAGATTACTTATAATACTTAATACAATGCCTACACATCACTTTCAAATGGATTCAACATAGTACTAGGTGCACAGCAAATTCAGGTTTTGCTTTTTGGAAATTTGTAGCATTTTTTTCCCCAAATATTTTTTACCTACAGTTTAAATCCATGGATTCAGAACTCATAGATACGGAGAGCTGATTGTATATAATTCTTTCACATATTTTTTTTTTCTGTAGAAGTTTAATCAGTTCCTTGAGGGTAGAGACAATTTCTGATATCTTAGCATCTCTGAGTGCCAGAATAAGGGCTTACCAAGAGTTAGGTGTTGTGCATGAGCTCATTTAATCTTTATATCAACCAATGAATGAGGAACTATTGTTACTCTAATGTTATAGACAGGAAACTTAGGCACAAACTACACAGCTATAGTAAAAGGTAGAGGTAAAAGGTAGTAATTTATTTTACAGAGGGAATGAAAATTGTGGCTAAGTCAGACAGTTAATTCCAAGGATAGTTCCAAGTGGAACTGCCTCCACTTGGCTGATTAACCAGGTTAGCTAGATCCTACCCAAGTACACTGCAGCAGTTGCCTTCAGTGAACATGCAAGGCGCTTTCTAGAGAGACAGATCTGGGACTTCATGGAGCTTACAGAATTGATTGTATGACTGCTTGCTAATAAATGTTTGATGATTTTGGCCTAAGACGTATCTTTCACTGTAACAGATCACCTGGAGCAAGGTTGTGGCTAGCTCAACCTATCTTTTAACTATTGGAGGCTGCTGATGTCTGCCTTAAAGACTTTAATAAGGATGAATGACCAGATTGATTTAGGTTAATTTGTAACCCCCTTCTTCCTTAGTTATCTTCAGCTGGAAGAAATCTAGTCCAAGAGAGTCAAATAATGTCTTCTGAAAATTGATCACAGGCCTCAGAGACTACTGGGGCTGTAGTCTCTGACATGAAGCTATTCCTGCAGTTGTGTGAGAATTTGGAATATGGGGTAAGGCCTACAGGTTAAAATTTCAAACAACGAGCAGTTAAAAATTTAACGTTCTTCCCAAGCATGATAGACCTCTTGGGTGTTTGTTTGTTTGTTTATTTAATTTAGAGACAGGATTTTGCTCTGTTGCCCAGGCTGGAGTGCAGTGGCATGATCACAGGTCACTGCAGCCTCGAACTCCTGGGCTCAAATGATCCTCCTGCCTCACGTTCCCAAATAGCTGAGACTACAGGTGCGTGCCACAACACCCAGCTAATTTTTTTTTATTTTTTGTAGAGCCAGGGTCTCGCTGTGTTGCCCAGGCTGATCTCAAACTCCTGGACTCAAGTGATCCTCCCATCTGGGCCTCCCAAAGTGCTGGGATTACAGGGGTGAGCCTGGGCACTTTAAATTCCAATGGGAAGGCAGTTATGATCAAAGCCAGTTGAGGTTAAAATGACTGTGGCTGTCAGGATGGCTCCTCTTTCCTTTTGGTTCACTGTTGACCAAATTCTGCCTCAGCAATCCCGTCTTCTCTGCATCCACTGTATGTGCCCTCATTGGTTGTTCCCCTGTCTTAAGTGTCTCCAAGTTCGAAAGACATTGGAGATTTTGTGAGAGGAGACCAGGCCAAGAGGGGAAGCGTTGCAAAATAAAAAAAAGAAAGACATTGTAGATTTTGGCCTTGTTGGTTGTCTCATATCACAAGAAATCTGATAGTTGCTTTTGAATTGCAGGACTATTTAGATTTTGTGGTGAGAAGCACAGAAATGATACTTTTAAAATGTCTTTAAAAATTACATATGAATATAAATAATGAAGAATACCTGAATATTGAGTCGATATAATCCAATACAATTGATGCAACTATAGTATAGATCATACTCTCTAGACTTTCACACAAGCTTTTAAGTTTTAATTTCACAATAATTTGAAAAGTGATGTGCACAGTTGAGGTAAAATTTGGAATTTCTCTTTTCCTCCTAGTCCATCTAGAGCAGTGCTATTAGAACTTTATAGACAGTTCTACTCTGTGCTGTCCAGTATAGTAGCTGCTAGTCACATGTGACTATTGAGCATTTGAAAATGTGACTCACACTGACAAAGTTTTTAAAATTTTAATTAAATTTAAATATCCACCTGTAACTAGTGACTACCATATGAGTCAGCACAGATCTAAAATATGGCGATGTCCCCGTATCAGGATAGTCTATGTTGCAGCCACAAAGAACCCTAAAATCTTGGTGGTTTATAAGAAAGGTTTATTTCTTGCTTGTGTTACACGCTCATTTTGAGCTGGCTGAGGACCTAGGTGGATATAGAGCAGCCCCCCTCTCACATGCTGGCAGTCAATACCGAGAGCTTGCATCAACACTTAGACACTCTGGTCCAGAGGGGGCACACATCACTTCTGCTCACAGCCCACTGACCAGGACTGGTCACACAGCCCCACCTAACCAGGAAGCCAGGAGAGAAACCCTAACTGTATGCCAGAGGGCAGAGAGTCTCAGTAACGACTGCTGCAAACATGAGCCCCCCCCCCTTTCAAAATACAGAGAAGGGGTCCCAAGGGATAAAGAAAGCAGTACTGCATGTGTTTTCTTAAAAAGTGGAGAACTGAGTTTCTTCAGAATTCAATTAACTATTACTTCCTTGATACTCATTAGCACAGATTTATCAAAAGCAGGTAAGATGTGAAGCAAAAAGCAAATTTCAAACATTTTGATAAAAAGAAAAAGTCTTTATATAAACATAGAGCTGACAGCAGTCAGCATGTCTTGTTAGTTACACATAAGTATCTCTCAATAAGATCTGCAATGTAAAGAATAATCAATGGATTGTGTTTTATATGTTTGTAATGAAAATGAATGGAAGAAAGTATATTTGTTATTTTTTCTGATGCAGAATATATATCCTTCATTTTTTATTAGCAAGGAATAAAAACAGTCTCAAAAATGTCATGTAGATTTTAGCATTATGAGGACCTGATACTATAGAAGACATCCATCTATAATAGAATGTTATGGTACTAAACTGATGCTTGAGAAAATTTTTGAACTAAATGTGTAAATTAGGCTACCTATATAAATAAGAACCACCTAAGTCATTCTGTTTCTTAGTAAAACACAACCATATAAGCCAATTCTTCACATTTATGGAGTACAGTGTTTGTTTTTCATGTATTTCCAAGATATATCCGTGTACTCTACAGCTGGTGGCACAGAAAGAAAGAGAAGTCTGCAAAGATTGAACAAACAGCATGCACTGTGGTATCCTTTATTTAAAAATTGTGAGCTAACTACAGTTGTAGTGTTCTCATTTACCATTCTGATGGTACAATAAACTGAAAGAACATTAACACAACTTCAGGAAGGCATTAGCCTGTAAACACACATATATACCACACACACACGCAACATACACACACACGAGGATTATAGTCTAAACACAAAAGTGTTGGGAAAAAAGCTTTGACTACTCTAAATCAAATAAAAACCCTTTATTATAATAAACTGTGGCAATACTGTGGCTATTATGAAAAATATTGTAACTGTTTAAAAAGCAAAAAGGAAAATACTGGCAATTTGAAACTAGCAGCAAAAAGCAGATAAAAACAGAATCTGAAGATAACATAAGACTAAGATAAAAATTCTAATGTTGATACTGTGTAGAATTGCACTAAAGTAATTTAAAATTGGTTCTTAAGGAACTATTAAAAAGTTCCTTGAAATATTAAATTGCTTCACTTTACAAACAGTGGAAAAGAAAAAAAGTATTTGGAATGTTCCACACACACACAGGAAATGTATTAAGTATATCAATTATGGTCTTTGTTTATGACCTTCAAAAAGTTTTATAAAGAAAAAATTTAAGTGCCAATCTAGTGAAAGAAAGTTAAAAATCCCTAAAGATGCAAGTCTGAGTGCATTTATCAGATCTAAGAATATATCTCAAGGTTGGGGACAAGGCTTGATTGATGCACATTCAAGAAGAAAAATATCGTGGAACCCATAAGGTAGGTCAAGTTCTTTGGAGAGTGTTGAGAATGAAGATACATTAAACTCAGACTATCTTGAAGGAGATTCCAAAGTATTTGGAGTCCTACAGCTTTTCAGTTGACATCCGTTTTATAGTGGCCAGTAAATAATTAAGACTAACTTTTCAGCAAACTGGTTTTTCCTACATTCAAACACAAAGATCTTTACCATACATGCAGAACTGATATTCTGTAACAACACAAATATGAAACCTGGTTTAAGAAGAAAAGCAACATTAGCAAGGATTTTGTTTCCATGGGTTAGTAACCAAATATCTGAAGCTGCTAGACATTTTCAAAGAGGGGATAAGTTTAGATATCTCACTGATTTTAGAAGAAAGGAGAATTTATTTTCCTAAGGAAGCCAGAGTCATTCATGAGCAGGGGACCTGTCTTCAGAATTTAAGAAGCAGAATGTCCTTAGTACTTAAGGTCATAACAAGTTCAGATCCAGAAAAACTGGCTGGTGGAATGGGGAAGAGAAATGGAAAGTTCGAACGTCTGCAGTGTACTTTGGAATAAAGTGTGCCTCATAAATTAGAATGGCTCAACTGCTTTCAGAATGAAGTGCAGCAATGCTGGAGAAGACCCAGTTTTCTGGAGTCAGGAGCTGGGAGAGAGGCTTTCCATGGCTAGGGACATTCTGGGATGAGCAGTGGCTGCGCGCCCAGAGCCCTTGTTTTGGCCTTATTTTTCATTATTGCATTCAGTTGGGGAATATATGACTTTGCCTAGATAAATTTTTCTTTTGGTTACTTTGTCTCTAAAATCAATTGGTCAGGCAAGTTACTGGTGATTTCCCTTAAATGAAATCTAGCTGCACTAAGTATCTTAAGGTGCCAGCTAATTCAAATTAATGCCCATCAAGAACCGCTGTTGCTGAAGAATCAACCCCCAAATGACCTAACTAGATAATCTGTCACACTAGGTGCTACCTACTACCTTGAGTTTTTTGAGTTTAGAGAAATAGTTCTTTTAATATGACTTATAATGCTTCTCTCTGGCTTTGTTCACTCTTCCTCTTCTTCCTCTTCCCCTTCCCCTTCTCCTTCCTCCATGGTTTCCACAATGAGCTCAGCTGTACAGGTGGCTTCTCCAAGACTGTTGACAGCCTTACAGGTGTACTTGGCATCATCATCCCCGCAAACATCGCTAATAATTAAAGAGCAGTTCCCATCCTCATCGTAGTCTATCTGGAAGTGGCGGGACTCCCTGATTGACTGGTCATCTTTGAACCAGACAACCTCAGGGTCTGGATATCCTGCATCACAGGGGGAGAACACAAGTTGCAGAAGTTGTTATTCAATATTTCTTATCAACTTATGCAAGCAACTCCTAAGCTACCTCAACTGATTAAGTGGGTCAAGGAAAGAAATTATGATGTTGGCTTTCAGCATCTGTTTTGATATGTACATTAGAATATGGGCATGTACTGTAAACACTAATATCTGAAACCCCAAATAGAATATTTTAAAGTTGTTCCATTTTCCACCCATGTTGGACTTGTACCAGCCTGTAGTCCCAGCTACTTGGGAGGCTGAGACAGGAGAATTGTTGAAGCCCGGGAGTTTGAGGCTGCAGTGAGCTATGATCAATCATGCCACTGCACTCTAGCCCGGGTGACAGAGTGAGACTCCTGTCTCCAAAAAAAAAAAGATTTAACTTAAATAAATTTAAATTAAAAATAAAAGTCAAAACAAACGTGAACAGGGGATCTTTTTGGGGTGATGGAAATGTTCTAAAATTGGACTGTGGTCATGGTTATATGACTCTATAAATTTACTAAAATTAGTTGAACTGTATAATTAAAATGGGTAAACTTTATGGTATATAAATTATAACTCAATAAAGCTGAAAATAGCTATATAAAACCTAAGTTAGAGGAGCTGATAATATTGCTAAGAAAAAGAAAGCAATGTCTTAGTCTGATCAAAGCAGGTAATCTGCTTATAGGTAACTGGAAATGGACTGCATTCATTAGCCTCACTGTGTGCATCAGTTATGTTTCTGCAAAGTTCAGCATTAAAAAACATAAAACACACACATATATAAATACATGTATATTTTAAAAGTGTATGGTACACATGTGTCACCAACATTGTACACATATATGCACACATACTTTTAAAGCTATACAATATATTCCAACTGACTTGCTCTAAATTTTGGAGAAGTATTTTTATAGGAAAAAAATTATAGCCCCAACCAGAATAAAAATGGTGCATAAGAAATTAAGAATTCTAGCATTGTTTTCAAGTAGAACTTTGTTTTTATCAAAACAGCATCCATATACTTTAATTTCCCATCAGAGCTCCAGGAAAAAGTTATACAAATACCAAGGATATAATCCCAAAGAAAAAATTAGGTACAAAGATGATAAGTACTGTGTTATTAAAAAATTTTGAAAAGAAAAAAAGGAGAGAACTTCAGAAGACCCAAGGGCAATGGTGATGGTGAGGGTTACAAGAGTGGCCCCAGAGCTTTCAGAATTATTCCCAGTCTGAGAACCTTCACATTATCAAAGGCAGTATCTCTACTTCTTTTTTTTTTAATCGAATGAAAAAAAGAAAAAGATTATGGTAGGCAAAGTATTTACAAGGCACTTTGATAATACAAAGAGGCAGGAAAAAACCTGCTTTTTCATTCCTAACTTTGGGTTATTTCACTCAAAACACATCGTAGAGAGTCACATAGCTGGACAATCCCACAAAGTGGGACGCACATTTTGTTCTGACTGCTGGACTGTGCTATATGGCCTTGGAAAAGTTGCTTAACAAACTTCTGTGCTTTATTTCGTCAGACCAGAATGGGAAGTAACCCTCCACCCTAGTTGGCATGGGAAAGTCACAGACTTGAAGCAAAGTGGCCTGTCTCATCTCGCCCTTTATCTTTCTAGAATATTGCAATCTGTGGAAACCGAAATGCCATGCGTCATCAACTCTTCTCATTTCTCAGGTGCCGTGGCAAGATCTCTTTGAGGTCCCTTGAGGTCTGACCCCTCACAATCCTGTGTCAGCATTATTCCTGGCGAGCGGAGAAGCAGCACGGGGATGATGGCACTGAGAGCTTTGTCCCAGGTGCCTGGATCCCACCTGGCTTCAGTCTGAAGTCACATTGCACGCTCTCTCTCTGCACTTGCCAGTCCCGTAACTTTTCCCTGTACTCCACGACATCTTTAAAAAACTTAAGGTTTCCCCTTGTCTCATATGTCGCCTCACAGAGCCCTCCGAGCAGCTTGTGGGTTAGACATCTTCTCGCAGGCAGGGGGCTTGAACTCTGGAGCACGAGATCACTCACCGCCCCAGGTCATGCAGCCTGCGGGTGAGCGGCAGGGCCGACTCCACACGCCGTGCCCTTTGTGCCAGCCTTTCTTCGAGAGCCTTTTGTGAGCAGCACTTCACATGCTTCTCGGTGGCTTGCAAAGCTCATTTCATCAGTAAGTGTGTTCCATGGTCCACGGATAAACCATTTTTACACTTAGGCCCAGCGGCTGGTGTAAGTAGGTGAAATATCAAATGTGCCCTGGGTGAGTCCCTGAAGGGCACTACCCTCCGGGAAGTGGGAGTGGAGAGAGTGGCCCCTTAAGATCAGCACCCTCTCACGCAGTTTCCCTCAGGCCTGGCTGTTCCTGGTGGTTCCAGGCTGCACAGAACCGCCAGGGCCCTGCCATCCAGCCACAGCCTGTGTGTGGTGAAGAGAAGCACAGCTACGACTTACCTTCAATCTTGCAGTCAAATCTAGCAGCACTTCCCTCCACAACTTCTAAGTCACGAATGGTCTTAGAGAAATAGGGTTTTACATGGGGCTTTTCCTCGGCGACAGCCTCAAGGAAAGCTTGGGACACATCTTCTAGAAGACAGGGAAGAAGACCAGGTCATTTCTTCATTCCTTGTTCTCTCCTCTCCTCTAGTTTAAAAGAGCTAACTTAAAAAAAAAAAAAAAGCTAATATAATTTAGCAAATAATGCAACTCCTTTCTCCCAGGGACAGGTTGGCCTGCTGCCAAATGTTTTTTGGCAGAAGACAGAACTGTGCCCAAACAGAGGAAATATTCAGCCTCCCCTCTTCCCTTATGCTGACACGTTGAAAAGGGAAGTCATCTTTAAAAGGGATTTCTGGCTGCATTTCCTGCTGTTTCGGGATTTAGTTAAGGGTATCTGAGAAGGACAGAACCTCACCAGCTTTCCTGGTCTCGGTACCACTTTGCCTTCCTCCTGCAGCAGGTCCTTCACCTGCTCCTTAGAAGGGAGGAGCCAGGTCCTACAGGCATCTTCCACTTGCCATAGCTGAGTTCTCCACACTCATACTGCCTTCCCGTTATGTGACTGCGGACCAGGATGTGGGATTGGTCCAGGGGAAAGCCATAACTTGGAGGGACTCCTCTGTCCTTTCCCTCCCCTTCAGGCTGTTTCTGGGTCATCTGGGGAGTGGCAGGAGTGGCTCAGGAGGAATCAGGCCCATGTGCTGCAGACTCTGTCCCTAGCTGCAAGAAAGCTCCAGAGCTGCCTGGCCTCACCAATTACCCTGCCTTTGTGCACCGAAGGGATCTAGACTCAGCTTCTCGCCTGTTGGTACAAAAGCACCAGGCAGTGAAGGATGGACGGGGTCTCTGGCCAAATGAGGCACCTCAAGAAGAAAAGGGCCAGGCCTTGCATGCACCTGAAACAGGAAGACGCCGAGGCGTTCTCTGAGCAGTGGACGGGGCAGTGTCTCAAAGATGGTGGGGGAGTCACGAACCCTGGGTCTATGGGCGGGGCCCTGCCGGTCACCGTCTGCCCAACTCAAATGACATGATTCAGCAGCATGAACGATGTCAAAAGAATGTGGACATGAGTTAACTTTTGTTTAAAACAAAACCACAAATTCAGTAGAAAGTAGGATATTAAAAATGTTACACAACTATATGTGATTTTTATTTTATTTTTGCCTATCAATATACAAGTATTGCTTTTCTAATGAGAAAAAAGGAAGCTTCTAATAAAGTCTTGGTTAATTCTTATAAAAAATATAGGGAAAAAAATAGCTGAGGTCCAGATAAAAAAAAATAAGTCACCGGGAACAAAGATTTAAAAAAAAAAAAAATAGCTATCTAGTTCTATTAGATAAATACCAATTTTCCCTATGAAAATAGTTGAGCCTAAGGTTAAACGAATAAAGAATAATTACTAGATTTAGTAATTGTTGTCAGGACAACCCAAAAGCATTTCCAAATTTATCCTTGCAGGGTGTATTTAAAAAACAAAACAAAACCATAACCTCCAAACGCCCCTCTGTCCCCCAACCCTTTCTTTCTCACCGACTGTTGGAGAAAACTCTCCTTACCTTCAGATTCTAGTTTTTCTGCATTGAGCGGGCTGGTTGGTGACCCTGTTGAGGATTTCCTGCCACTGAGCCCTGAGATCATTGCCATAGAGGACAGTCTTCCAATGGCTCTCACAGCATTGCCCGTTTTCTGGAAAATAGACACTGGGGTTGGACTCCAGCGGTGTCCCCAGTTCCAGCTCTCAGCGCCGGGGGCTCTGAGGAGAAGAGCCCAGCCCGGGAGGAGCGGCCGTTCCCCGGAGCAAGGGCCTCCGCGTGCCGAGGTCCCGCCAGAGGAGTGAGCCCAACCTTGCTCTGCTCAGCACTATCAGCGTGTCAGAAGATGTTCGGAGAATGGAATGGGGCCTGGAACTGATGTGTGCGTTAATGTGACTAAACAAGGTCAACATGAGACAAAAACCCTTTCATACTGTGCTTCAACTCCCATAAAAGGGATAGTTTATATAAAGCAACTGCAGGCTGAGACAGCTCGGAGACTTATTGCTGACTGGGCCTGGTGGGGCTGTTTCTTGTAAAACAATGCCAGGGGTAGGATTTTAATTGGTCAAAAGAATAGTTACTACAGATCACGCAGATCCTGATGTGCAAAAAAAAAAAAAGAAAAAAGCTTTCTAGCTTTCTGTTGACCTTGGGCAAGTCACTTAACCTCTCTGGGCTTTAGTTTCCTTCTCTGTATAAAGAGGGGCTTGGACAAGACGATCTCCAAAGTCCTATTTAGTTCTGTTTATGATTCGGATGCTTAAGAGATTTTGAGAAACACCCTGGCTGGCCCAAGCACAAGTCTACAACTGTGCTGTGAAATTCTGGTGGGGCGTTCTTCTATGGTGCAAGCTCAGGCACCAAAAAGAAGCACCCAAAGAAATAAAAGGCAATGGCATTTTGCTTTTCTGAGACTAAACTTGGGACAGGACAGAATTTTTCCTGAAAAGGAAAAGAACTTGAGATGTGATTGCTTTGCATTGTGAAAATTCTACCAAGTGTAGGATTTAGGTCATGAAATCCCCAACGATGTACAGAAATTGTATCTCTGTTTCTTATCTGTCAATAAAGTTTCTCACCCTTTTTCTAAGGCCAATGGGAATGACTAAGATAAGAAAGCTAAGGCACAACCAAGTCCTTCCACGCCTACACCCAAAGCATCTTTTTCAGGCATTCAAATGCTGTGCGTCCAGAGAGCAGATGTCACCACGGACTGGCTACTTGTCCCCTCTGAGAGAGGAAGGAAGCAGCCTCTTCATAGGCACATGGTTTGCATTCACTCATTGGACCTCAAACTATGCTAGCAAAGCCATTTTCTCTGAATTAACTTCACATGCTCAAGTATTTCAGTAAAGCCTCACAATTTTGGACTAGCTGGAAAGCTATTAATAGTATATACTTCAGTATAAAGATTATTTTGAAAGTAAAGAACTTCAGGATGCTAAGGAATCATACAAAAAATTGTGTATGTGTGTGCACATGTGTGTATGGCTTAAGTGGAGACCTACTGCTGCAACGACGATCACTTTATACCCTGCCACCCTTCTTCCTGCAGACTGTTCTCATGCATTTTGGACAGACATTCCACCTTGTTCTGTCCTCTGGCCATCCGTTCTTGCACCTATCACTGTGTGGTGTGGCTATGCTTCTGGTTTTCTGCTGCCATGGTGAGGCTGGGTCACTGGACAGAACTCAGGCAGCCCCAGGTGGATGATGAGGAAGATGGTGAGAGATGGCAACCGACCAACTGCACTGTGTGCAGAAACACTGTGTCCCGCAGAGAATGCCCTTGCAGACTGATGCCACTTGGCAACCTTTCTTGCTCTTCTGGGAGAGGCTGTTACTGGTGCCATGGTTCGTTTGTTTGTTGTGCTAGCTGGAGTGTGGAAAGACCCAGCTCTTCCCATGGGAGGTTACCCTGCCCTCAGGAAAGGGTAAGAGGTGGTGTCAGCTATGGCAGCCCTCCCTACGGGAGTCAACGTCAGACCAGCCTACTTCCTAATCAGCCCAACTTCAGACTCCGCCCTTCTCGGCACTCCATTCGCTATATCCAGCACAGATGGGTTTGCCCTGGGCTGGGAGTGTCTAAACTCAGAGGATTCATTCCCAACCGGGCAGGTTAGCTCTCTAACCACTGATTGCTGGGTGACCTTGTGCAAGTCAGTTCCCTTCAGTGTCCTTGGGCCAGAGGATTCTAATCCTGCTGCCTCTAGTCTGCTACAGAAAGACTGATTCAGACACTTGAACGTGTGGCAGGGAACACTCCCCTTAAGCCATGGGCTCCCTAATTCCAAATATCTACATGGTACTGATTAGACTGTCTCCACTTGTGTGGTGCAGAGGGATGATGTCTTTTCTTGATTTTAATTTGTAACAAAATGACTAATACGAAGTTATCAGAATGAGGCAAACAAAGGAGTTATAATATTTCAGAGGAAGTAGCAAATATATGAACAAATAAGTAGGTCTCATGTAGGGGGAATTTTCCAGCAGATAGATACTCAGCATATAATTTGTAAAACAGGGAGAAATGTAAACAAATACGTGATAGGGAAAAAAATCTAAAAACAATTTACATCGAATTCGATCTTTGGAAACTGATTTGTGAAAAAAAAAATTGGTAAGGAAGTTCTTTGCCAGAAATATATTTGTATGTTTCTAGTCTTCCAGTTTCATGCCTTTGCGCTGAGAATTGGTTGCTGCTTTACTGACCAAGACCTTTGGAAATTTTTGGAACATCAAAACAGCAAAGTTTCAATTCTCTAATTTCCATCCTCGTTTCAAGAAAGCCTTTTTCTTGTTTGAGGGCAGTTGCCAAGGCTGGGTTCCTTGTCCCTGGTAGGCAGTATCTGTACCAGCCTCCTTAATTGGAGACTGTACCTCCCTCAAGCTTGCAGAGCTAGGACGGCCCCCCAGGTTTAGGGTCTTTCGGTGCTAATACCAAAACAATCCTGGGCAAACCAAAGCAAGCTGGTCACCTCCACACCAGCCAGCGCCTGCCCCACCCCCACATATACTAGCAGCCCCAAGATTACAATTTCCTCTGAGCAGTAGATACTATCCAAATGGGAAGGCCAAGCATACTCCATGCTATGTTGAGACTAACGCTTTCTCCCCTGTTGCTCTTTGGTCCATGCTGCTGTGGTTCCCAGAAAATAAAGACACTTCCTCCACTTCCTAGCTTTGCTCCTGGTTTGCACGCAGAAGCCTGGCTATCCTGCCCACTTACCTATCCTCATTGCTACGCCTCCCCAACATGTCTTTGTAAAATTATTTCCATACAAGTCTAAAATATATCTTCTTTCAGAATAACTTCATTCCAAGGTGAATAATACGATTAGTCATCTGTACGTAGCCTAGCCTTGCTTGTAGGGATCTGTTCCCATGTCACTTCCGTCCCCCTAGGGCATTTTCTGAAAACCGTGCCAGAACAAGAAGGTACCTTCTCTGGCACAACTGTAGAGCGTTCTGGGCCTGCCCTGGCCCTCTTCCTCTCCCACCCCGCCCCACCACACAGAACCTTGGCCACTGTGAGAGGGAACCTCTGTTCCGGGGGAGCTAAGGTCCCGGGGACTGGACTTAAAATGTGGAAAACATTTTCCTAAGGAAGCAATGGAACACAAGATGGTCAGACATGGCTGAACCAGGGAAATGGTGCTTCAGGGACATTTACTTGATGAATGGGATTTTGTGGACAACTTCTGTGTGCAATTTTGTGAAACCTGTTCACTGATTTTGTGGAAAAACCATTTCCAGATGCTGCCACCTATATTAACATGTGACATTAAGGTTCCTTCTCTGAATTCTACTCTTTTCCTCTCTCCCCCTTCCAAAAGACCTTATGGCTAATAACACTGTAAACAACAAGAAAAAAATTTAAGTGATTAAAATATCAGCACAAATTACGGTTTCCTGACTGACCTGGCTGAAGGATTCCATTTACCTCCTCTCCCACCTCCTTGTCCCTTTTATCCCCTGGGCACAGGCGTCCTCCTGGCAGTGGTCCACCTGCAGTGCTCCGAGGTGACATGGCTCTCTCCTCAAAGGACCGCCACCTCCCACCAGCTGCCTTATCTTTCCAGAAGTATTTCTGTGAGATCTGCTGGCCATAGGATCATTAATAAAGCCAACCTTTGATTTTGTTGACCCCTTTGTGTTTTTGGTTTTTTAAAGAATAGTTGCTACTCTGATCCTAATGTCCCCAGGTGAGCAGCACAGGTGTTCCCGCCGCACTTGAGGGAGGCCAGGAGACCCACCTAAACCTTCACACAAGGGCGCCTAACCAAGAGCCAGCTGCCAGTGCAGAGGAGCCCAGGCTGCGGTGTGCTCGGACGACAGTCCCCAAAACCCCACACGTGGTCCCTCGTTCACCTCTGCCCTTCTCTCAACTTTGTCTGAACTTGTACTTTTTGAGGAAACTCTGGTTTAGTCACCCTATGTGGCAAATGACCAGTGTTCTCCGAAACAGCGATTTCCTTTTTCTCTGCACATAGGCAAGGGCTCAATGCTCCCAGGTCCCCTGAGTCTCCAGCTAAAAGACTCTGCTCCTGTCCAGCCCACCCAGGAGTGGGGGCCAGTTCCCGTCCCTGTGCCTTTTCTCCCCTGTGCTGCCACCCACCCTCTGTGTTCTTGCTCAGGTTCCGTCCCTAACTTCACACTCCTGCCCCCGGGAGCGTTTCCTCACAGCCACAGCCAACTCTGGTCGCAGTGCCCCACTGTCCTGTCCACGCTGCTCCAATGGCTTCTAATTCTTGGTGTGCATCAAGTCCTTCGCGCCCACGTGCTTTGGTTCCCTGTTACACACACATCCCGAGTACAGAACCCATGTCCTCTCCAGTAGCCTAGGAATTGTTTAATACTAATTATGATGATAAAAATAATAACATAGATGATGATGGTGATAAGTACTCTCTGGTTCTGGATAATGATTTTATCCATCCTGTTGTAAGAGGCAGTTTTGTGCTGTTAAGGCTGTGTTCTTTAGAACCAGGCTCTGGGTTTGAATCCTGCCTTTCCCACTTATTAGCTGTATGATTCCGGGTGACTTTCCTAACCTCTTCTCTGCCTTGATTTGTCTATAAAGTGGGGATGATAATAGTACTTGCCTCCTAGGATTAAAAGACTTAGTGCACAGAAAGTGCTTTGAATGGTCCCCAACACGTGGCCAGCCTCAATACCTATTAGCCACTGGTATCATTTTTGAACACTCATTACGTGGCAGGTGTTGTACTAAAGGCCACATGAAGATTATCTCATATAATTATCACAACAGTGCTGTGAAGTGGGTACCACTATTATCCCCACTTACAAATGAGAAAACAAATCCACAGCAAGTTTAAGCCACTTGCTAAGGACACATAGCTATTAACATACAACCTCCCTCGAGGGTGGGGGCCATGTCTTTCTCTTCGTCATCATGAGGAAGTGCAAAATCATCACACTGCCTTTAAGGAGATCACACTCTCCAGGGTTGCCAACTAGACCTCAAGGTGACATTGCCCATCCCTAGCCATGAAGACATGAAATGTCTGTGGCCTGACCTGAGTAAGGGACAGGCTGCGTGAAGCCTCCCCTACCGATCCCTCTGGGATAGCACTGAGCAGATTGGGGAGAGAGCTGTAGTTAAGAACCCAGTTTCCCCTGAGACAGGGACTCAGTGCCCTGCACTAAGCAGAGCACTGTACCTTAATCAGCTGCATAAATTGGTCCCACACTATTTCAGAAACAAATCTACATTTTCTTGGAGTGAGGCCAGGGCAAGCTGGGAATAAAAGTGGCTTGCATAAAGAAAACAGGAGGGACAACATCCCAGGCCAAAGTGACCCTCGCATTACCTGCCATTTCCTCCTGGCCATATATTTCTTCATCCGGTCCTTGGAGAGCTTCTTGGCCTCCATGTTCTTGGTGTCTTTCATTAGCCATGGGTGCTGAAGGCACTGGGTGCAGTCCAGGCGGTTTCTGATGGAGGCAGAGATCAGAGGATTTCTGAGCAGGAGGAGACCTCAGAGGCCACTGGCCAGATTAGAAACGGGGGATCACCTGTCCCCAGTCACATGGGACAGAGGCCAGGGCTCCCAGTCCATCCCCCATGACCAGGTCACCGAGCTCCTCATCTTTCCTCTCTGGGTCTGTTACACTGACTAGACCCAGCACAGCTCAGTGTCAAGAAGGCCTAACCACCAAGAAAGTAAATGGAGTCCTGTGACCTGCTCTTGGGGTCTAGGAAGAGTGCGTGCTGCAAGGCTGACATGTCTGGGGAGGGCTGGCACCATATTCCAGGGTAGGGGGTCATTCCATTGGGCACAGGAGAGCCGGGGCCCACGGAGGCCTAATCCTTCTGCGTCCCTGTCTGGACAGGTGGAAGGTGAAACACTAGGATAAAACCTCTAAACCTCTGAGAACCACTGAACTTTCATGTCTTGTGGTGCGGTGGAGTATCAGGTTTTCCCTGTTACAACTCAGATAAGTATGTCCTACATATAGCCTGTGAATTACAACAACCAGAGAACTGCACTGAAACTTGTTTAATCCTTCTGAAAGCTCTGGGGATCTAGAAATATTTTAGGGCCATCAACTTAATTGTAACAGGACCAATAAAGCTCAAAGAACCAAATGGTAATATACATAGAAAAATGACTGGAAAGCAGTGTACAAAATGTAGTAATCTTTAGATAAAGGGATTATGGACGATTTAAATTTTATCATATGCTTCAAGTCTTCTACAATTTACATGTATTACTTTTATAATAGAAAAGGATTTTTAAAAAGTGTTGATGGATGCAGATTTCTGGTTGAAGAGATGCTGCATATAAGAGTTTATGGGAATTTAGTGTCTTGATCTATTTGAGTATGATCAATTCTTTGGTGAGTCCATTTTATGAGCACGGAGGGGCCTAACACAGCCTGTTACTGAATTAATTCAAGGTCAGATGAGAAAATAAGGTGTATACACAATAGCTCATTTACCAACCCTTCAGTGATTGAAGCTTGGTTGACAAAAGCCATCCTTGGACAAGAGTCACTGGAGGGAGGGTTCCATCTCTGGAAGCACCTTGGGTGTGGGGGATCCCTCACATTGGAAGGGACTCTAGACTCCCCACAACATCCTCATTCTCCTTGGATTGTGCCCATTTCTGATACAGACTGTGACAGCAAAAGTCTAGGAGACCTCACTGTAAAGGAGTGTGAAATGTAGCCTCTGGGGGAGTTTGGCCCTGAGCTGGCTAAAAAGGACCTAGAAGAGGGTGGGTAACAGGAAAACCAGACCCGGCTGTCTAGGGCACTCTCCCGCATTGCTCCTGTAGCAACTGCGTTCTGCTCAGATGAGCGTTTTCCCCGGAGGGGAGCCAGGTGCAAAGTCATCTGGGGAAGGCAGAGCCTCCTGCAGCCCAGGAGCCAGCTGAACCTCCCCTTCTCCCAGTACACCAGCCATCTCAACCACCCTTCTCAGGCAAGGCTACAAGCGCTCCCTGGGATTGCCAAATTGCTCCAAGCTCCTGGGTGCACCTGCAGCCAGGCCCTGCCTCATCTGGCCACCGAGCTAGAGTGGGTGAACCGCCACCAGGCTAGCTGGTCTCACCTGACACCCCACTGCTCCCTTCTCCTGGGCAGCTCTCCCTAGGGTGCACAGCCTCCCTCACCAGGACAGTCCTCACCAACGAATCCTGTCTAGCCACACCCCCTGCGCACTTGCCAACCCCATCTCCTGGCTCTGGTCCCTTTCACTGCCCTTTCCCCACAGCCTCAGGCCCAGGCACACTGGCCTCCCATGTTCCCAACTGTGCCCAGGCAGCCCCAGCGGGCAGAGGTGGGGAACCTCACGGTTTGCACTGTTGGGGACTCAGGACAGAGATGGAGTGGGGAGAGGGCTGAGCCCACTGGTTTGGGATCACAGCTTCCCTTTGGGCAGCATTAGAAGGCACCTGGCCATATTCAGGCAGGCAGTTCTTAAGGAATTTAGATATGAAAAACACACCAAGCCATAATAATCCGGGGACATGATCAGGAGCCACAAATAAGTTCTAAGGATGCCTCTGTCACTGCTCCTGTTTGTTGAGAGGGTACTTTCCCTGCAGCCCTTGAAGAGGGGCTGAGGTTCCAGCAGGGATTTGGCAGGCCACAGCCAGAAAATAAAAGGAGTGGTCATTATTCATGCAGAACAAGCCACCCCACTGCCTGCAACTCTGTTGGTCAAGTGTCGCTTTTCAAGTCAGGTTTCTGTGCTCTTTCTAAAGATGAACATAGTGTCTAGCACCAGGGAGCGGGGCCTAGGAAGACCTCCTTCCCGCCCGCATTACGCTCAGGCTGGGTGCCTCACAATGCGCGCCCTCCCCTCCTCAGGGAACGCTGGGACTGGCCGGAGCCTGGGTGGAAGAGGCAGCTCCAGCGGGCAAAGGCAATCCCTGCCTTCCAGCCCCGGTGCAGGGAGTGGGAAAGCTGCAAAGACTGGCCTCTCAGCTCATTACTTCATATCTTTCTTCAATAAATTGCTGATAAAATCCTTGGCATCGTCGGAGATCTCATCAAACGCCTCGTCGTCGAAGTCCCAGGTGGCTGAGGTAACATTGGCTAAGGTTTCGTTATCGTTGTCACCCATGAAGGGGGAAAGTCCACTGACCCTGGGGAGGTAAGAGCAGGAAAGCAGGCGTGAGTGGAGGAGAGTGGGAAGGCCCCCCAAGTGAGTGCTGAGGTCCCAGGTGAGGGCTGGCAAGCCCCTTACACCCCCAAACTCACACTGTGGGCTCTGCACCTGCCTTTCCTCCACCTGTGGAAAGAAGACAGGATGTGGCTCCCCACAGGCTTCTGTGGCCTGCCTTTTCTCAGTTGCTCACCAGACTTTTGGGTTATCACCTGCCTCTTGACATCACCTGCCTGGGAGGCTGAGGTGGAGGGAATTTGGTTTAGTTTGTAGACTTCCACAGGGCACACAGCAGGGCTGATATGCCCCTCGGTCCTTGTCTTCTATTCTTCCCCCAAACCCAGGACAGAATCTTCCCTAAGTCCCTTCCTCCTGCACGAGGCATAGCAGGCATCACTGCACTCTTTTGTCCCCTCCCGCCCACCTCTTATTTGTACACCTTCAGCTCCAAGAAGAAAGCTCAGCACACAGGTGAGGCCCAGCAAGTGTGAGCCCAATGAACGGATAGACTTTGAATCAGCAGTGTGGGTTCAGGGCTTCTGAGACATTGACACCAAACCAGAAAGCTTCTCTACGAGGTACTGTGGCAGAGGAAAGAGCATAGCCTCTTCATTTGCTGGGTGGCCTTGGGCAATTCCCTCATCTCTGTGTCACAGTTTCCTCCTCTAAAGTGGAGAATCTACTACTTCACTTAGGATGGTTGTTCCTTCATCATCAGCATCCTCATCGTGGCAGCAAACATTTATCAAACGTGTACTATGTGCCAGGCACTGGTCAAAAGCTTAAAATAGATGCACACATTTAATGTTAATACTGTCCCATAATGTGGGTAACTCTTAAAATGTTGTCCTACAGATAAGGAAACCGAGGCACAGCACAGGGTTAGGTAACCTGCCGAAGGTTCTCACAGCCAGCGAGATCCCAGGCATCTGTCTTTAGAGCCTGTCCTCTTAGCTGCTGTACTACACTGACATTTCCATGAATATTTAGTAAATTGCAGCGTGCAGCACTAGCTCGCAGCCTGGCCACAGTAAGGAGCCCATCCGTGACCCGAGCTACTGCACAGTTCTCTGGGCTCCCTCCACTGCCTTAAAGCAGTCTGTGATTGCAGCACTGACTCATTGACCAGGAGCTTAAGCCAAATAGGCGTGGGAAGGTAAAGGATCTCAGAGCCGAATAGCCCAGATTTATGGCTTATCGGCTTCCCCTCTCACCTTCGTGCACCTCATCTTCATACCAGCAACCCACTCCACCTTTCACACTGATGTAGGGCCAGCCTCATGGGTGTTCGACCCGCGCAGATGCCCAGAGTCCCACCCTTAGATGAGGCCCGTGCTTGGTTTAATGCTCTGCTGCTGTCATCTCAAAATTCTAAATAGTGTTTGAACAAGTGAACATCTTTTTTATTTTGCAGATTATGTAGCTGATCCTGCCCTGACCCCAGCTGAGCCCCATGAGATGGGTCTGGGCCCTCATGCCATCAACTTCTCAAGTTAGGGCTTTACTAATATCCCTTCTCCCAAATCCTTATGAACCCATCATCATACACAACAATGTGCTAACACTGAAGCCCCCAACCCCTGGCTGTGGCCTGGTACTGGTCCGTGGCCTGTTAAGAACCAGGCCACACAGCAGGAGGTGAGTGGTGGGCAAGCCAGGGAAGCTTCATCTGTGTTTACAGCCGCTCCCCATACCTCGCATCACTGAGCTCCACCTCCTGTCAGATCAGCAAAGGCATTAGATTGTGCATTATGGTGAGTTGTATAATTGTTTCATTACATATTACAATGTAATAATAGCAGAAATAAAGTGCACAATAAATGTAATGTGCTTGGGTCATCCTGAAATCATCCCCCTGCCACCTGGTCCGTGGAAAATTTGTCTTCCTTGAAACTGGTCCCTGGTGCCAAAAAGGTTGGGGACTGCTATGCTAACAGCTTTTGGAGAAGTTTTGGCATTTGAGAAGCCTAAGCTTATGAAGTATACCTGTACCCAAACACTGAGTTTGGCAGAACAAAACCCACTTAAATATTGGGAGAAAGCTTGCCATGGGAGGAACCCTCTGGTGAAATGTTTTATAAAGAAAAGAAAGCTTTTGCAATGTGAATTATCTCACCCTCATCAACATGTTTACGTTTTTGAATAACAGATTTTTGCAGATGGCATTTTCTTAAAGCAAGAGGCTGATTTATATTTTAAGGGGGCAAAGAGAGAATCATTCCTGGTTATGACCCCATGAGGGAAGGGTAGGAGTTCACCAGTCCCTGAGTCTGCGCTATTTTATGCAACTTCTTTTCTTTCTTTTGGCCTCAGTTTCCCCTTTTCTACGCCAAGGGGTCTGGGCTAGATTTCCTAGGGGCCTACCAGCTCTCCTCATCTCTGCGATCCTGGATGGCCTAAGCAAGCCCCATGGAGAAGCAGCCTGTCCCTTGCGTATCAGCTACCTGCTTCTTCTGGTCTTCACGTTTCTGAAACAAAGAGCGGGGAAGTCCTGCAGCACTGTGAAAGATGGCAGGAAAAGCAAACAACCCTGCTGTGGAATGCTGAAAGGTCCCCCTCTGCAAACCTCCTTTCCTAATTAGGAACTGTAATCCTGCAAAGATAGGTCTCAGTGTCTCTACCGCTCCAGCCAGGGAGCTCCTCCTTCCTGGCAGCCCATCCGTCTGAAATACCCTCCGTGCCCCTGCTGGCTCCTGGCCTGCCCAAGCTCCCCCTGCATTCTCCCTATTAAAGAGCATGTTGAGTTCGAGACCAGCTTGAGCAAGAGAAAGACTCCATCTCTATAAAAAATAGGAAAGTTAGCCGGGCGTTGTGGCCTGCGCCTATTGTCCCAGCTACTCAGGAGGCTGAGGCAGGAGAATCACTTGAACCCGGGAGTTTGAAGTTGCAGTAAGCTATGACGACACCACTGCATTCTAGCCCGGGTGACGGAGAGAGACCCTGTCTCCAAAAGCTAAACCAAACCAAACCAAACCAAACAAACAAAAAAACACATTTCTAGAATAAAACGTGGAATATATGCACGGCATGATGACAAAGACAAAGAAAGTGTTTGAATTTTCAGTAATACTATTTCTGGGTGGTGGGGTTTTGCAGGATTTTTAAAAATGTTTTTCTTTATCGCTAGAATTTGCATAAGGGATCACATTTTTTTTATTAAAAAAGTCATTATTTGTTAAAAATCAACCAGTCAACAAATACAGTAACTTACTCTTCCTGCCAGAAACCAAATGAGTATTGCTAACTCCAGGTATCCACGCAATCTAATGTCTCCCTTCAGACTCAGGGGTGGCAGGGTGGGGGCTCCTCAACCCCATAACCCCACACCTAGTCCTTCCCTACACTGCCTGGAAGGCACAGCCCAAGTCCCTAGAGAGCTAGTAGATAGGCTAGTGTCTCTGGTGCCCAAACAGGAACTGCCCTGATCTCCGGGCAGGGCAGGTGTGTGCAGGCCTAACTGCAGGAGCTCCTCCGATGGAGTCAGACAGCCTGCTGAGACTCGGCACTTTCCCTGCAACTCTCTGGCCTTTCCTCTCTCACTTGCCCCAGCAAGGAGATCAGGAAGGGTTCTCTGGGACAAAGGTGGAAGTGGCCCTGTCTGGGACTTCCAGGCAGACAACCAGCTCCAAAGACAGGGGCAGAGTGGGGCAAAGGATGCCTCAAGGGCCACCAGAGAACCTCGTCTGGATGCTCCCTTTCAGCGGCAGCTCTAGAGTTCTGCATAGCAGGGCCTTAAAGGAAGCCCTCTAGTGGCCCCAACTTTTCTTTACAGGAGGGACTCCCAGATCTCCACCCTCTGCACTGGGCCAGCCCCCAAAAGTCCCAGAGAGCAGTGGCCCACAGTGGGGCATCCCAGATCCAGGAGCTGCCCACGGCTGACCCAGCCTGAGCCAGTCACCCTGCGACACACACCCCTCCTCCCTCCTGACACCCCGTGTCCAAACACCTTCAGCATCAAAACGGTCTTCTTCCCATTTCAAAAACTCTTTGGTCTCAGCTTTAAAAGTAATCTAAAAGTTCAATAGTCAATATATTTCATAGTAATAAAAAAGACAAAAAAAAAAAAGAGGAAAAAAAATAATCTAAAAGTAGGCAAACAAGGTAGCATAGTACCCAAATTACTACGTTCTTCCACCTAGAAGAACTGTCATTTTACAATAAAGTATTCTTATGACCTAGTAGTTCTAGTTCTACATTATATATCCAACCAACAGAAGAAATGTATTAAGTATGTTCACTGAAACACATGTACCAGAATGCTTGTAATACTCCAAGACGTTGTAATACCCCATGTAGTTTGGAAACTACTCAAACATCCATGAAAATAGAATAGATAAATTAATTGGATTATATTCACACAATGGAATACTACATAGCACTAAGAATAAACAATCTACAACAACAAATAATACTACGAATGAATCTCACAATGTCAAGCAAAAAAAGCCAGATACTTTTTCTGTATGATTTCATTTATATCAAGTTCAAGAACAGGTGAAGCTAACCCATGACATTAGACACGAGGATAAGGGTTACCCCTGGGGACAGAAACAGGACGGGGCAGCAGAGGACCGCAGGGCCCTGGTAGTATTTGGTTTCTTGATCTGGGTATAGGTGACACAGGTGTGTTCACTGTGAAAACTTACTGAGCAATCTAGCCACTGCTCTGTCACTGACCAGCAGAGAGACCAACTGTCCTAGTTTGCCTGGGACTGTCCCCATTTTGACACTGAAGATCCTGTATCCTGGCAAACAAGGGACAGTTGGTCGCCCCGCCCAGCCTGTGGGAAGTGGGCAGCCATGTGGGCTTCCTTGGCCCCAGTCACCCCAATGCCAAAGGAGGATGGCGTCCCAGCCATGGCCCACCAATCAGGATCCTCTGTGAAAAGCGTGGCTGCAGATGATCCCTGTGCCACAGTGGTGGGAGGACTGACTGAAGGGCAAACAGAAAGGCAAGGGTCTTTGATGGCTGGAGAGGGTCCCCAGGACCAAGCAGGCTGTAAGGCAGCTGGGTCTGCACCGAGTGACCTGGCCGAGGACTGCTTCTCAAGGGTCAGAGATCAGTGTGAGCACCGTGCAGGCCAGGGACAGCCCTGGAAGGGGCAGGCTGGGACCCGTCCTGCTGTTCCTTGCTTACCAAGGCAGCCAGGAGCAAAGCACTTGTTGCCTTCACTCACCAGCCCCCTTCTCCAGGAGCAGGGAGGGGTTAGGGGAGGCAGGGAAATGCATGGGCCAGGGGCTTCTCCGCTGATCTGGGGGAGGGTGTGGTGCTGGGGCTGATTCCAGGCAGGGAAGAAGATGACTGTCTGGGGTACAGAACCTGTGGCACAGGTCCCGCTGACGGAGGCTGCCCTAACAGGCCACAGTGAGAGTAAAACTCCTGAGCGTGTGAAAAAGCCACATTGCACAAAAGTCACCCCACTCTGCTAAAGCTTTTGTAAATCTGGCTCCTAAACCCAACTGTGCCTCAGAATCACCATTCTCAAACTGGGGTCTGAAGTCCCCTAGGGGTCTGAGAAAGTATCCTTAGAAGTCCTCCTGAAGTTTTCTATGAAAATACTATATTTTTCTTTTGTTTTGACAACAAAAATATTTTTTAATGAATGCACACATATCTGGATCTTCAGGGAGACCATCCTGTGACTGCATATTGCCACACAAGTTCAGGGGCTGCCTCTGAGGCTGATGACTGTCTGCAGCCTGGGGCTTCAGGGACTAAATCAGCGAGACCCCCCAAGAGTGTGTCCTAGAGCCTCATTACTCAAAATGTGGTCATTGGACCAGCCCCATCGGCAACACGGAACTTGTTAGAAATGTGGAATCTCAGGTCCCCCAGGCCTGAATCAAAACCCAATTGAATGCCGGGCTTGGTGGCTCACGCCTGTAATCCTAGCTCTCTGGGAGGCCGAGGCGGGAGGATTGTTTGAGCTCAGGAGTTCGAAACCAGCCTGAGCAAGAGCGAGACCCCATCTCTACTAAAAATAGAAAGAAACTAATCGGACAACTAAAATTAGCCGGGCATGGTGGCACACGTCTGTAGTCCCAGCTCCTCGAGAGGCTGAGGCAGGAGGATCGCTTGAGCCCAGGAGTTTGAGGTTGCTGTGAGCTAGGCTGACGCCACGGCACTCTAGCCCAGGCAACAGAGTGAGACTCT